>CAWUDS030003439.1:92500-150000 GCA_963859935.3 Lathyrus sativus
GCTTACGCCAATTGAATAGGGATAGGAGACCTCGAGAAGTTGCTTAAGAATTAATGTTATATTGCATTGCCTAATCTTACTTACGCTGGTGGAATAGAAAACTCCGACTATAGATTAGTGAGCTATAGGATTGGGTATATCGGTTTTGTTAATTTTTCATGGGATTATAATGACAAAATCATTCATGTAATACACCGAACATCAACAGTAGAGAAACAGGAGATTTTATACACAACTTGACCACTTTCGTATTATTGTCAGAATGCTTTATTTTCTTTTCGAAATTAAAACTCGGAAAACCCTCCAATTTAGTATATTCTACACATTGCATAATATTGTCTTGTGAAATAGTAGTCCATGTGGATTTAATCTTTTTTATTACCGCGAAATTATTGGTACACTTTTTAAAAAGTTATCAGTCTTCTTCTAGACCAAACTAAGTGCACCCTGATGAATCTTTATACTATGGACTACTATGACCGTGAGATCATTAAATCAAAGTGAGATAGAGTGGAGATGTACCTCGGTTATGAGTGGTATGAATATGCTAAGGAAAAAAACCTTAAGGTGGAAGATATGTTGTTATGTTACTACCTCTATGATTCTCAGAAGTTGTACATCAGGTTGTGGAGATGTCCCCGAAGAAACAATGCTTGAAAGAAATGCTCCAAATTGTATCTATCTGCCTAGATTTTATTACTGTAGTTTAATGTTACCCTTTTAGTTGTTTAATATGACATCTGCGGCTTACCAAGTTGTGCATGGGTTTTCTGTTTTTTATCTAAGTTGAAGTAGCATCTGAACTCCCAGTTGGTCTACCTGATTTGTTTTATTTCAATTTTTGTTTGCTATTGAGCTTTTTGTAGTTTAGAAATATCCATTTTCAATATTTCCATTAATCAATCATGTGTTGGTGAAGTTTTTTGTATCTTAAAGTGACTTTTGAAATATTCGACAATTTTAGTTGCTAATACTTATTATGTTTTATACAATCCAAAAATATTAAAATACAACATTTTAATTCTAAATGTGGCCATATATACAGTACAATATCACTGATGTACTTTAATGAATGTAATTCAAACAAATAAGTCATTCCATTGAATTCAAACAAATTTTTTATTCCATTGGATTCGATAAGTCACTTATGCTTCCAAAACATATACTGCATAGATTCACTTTATTATGCATATTTTCAATGAACTTTCGTGATTGCTGCATCCTATACTAATTAATGCAGGTGGCTATTTAATCATTTTGCATGTTTTAAGGCTATTTCGGTTTACTATGATAGTGATCGTCAATAAACTTTCATTTGCATCCTAACCAATGTCATCTCATCAAAATGATTTAATATCATTACTAAAACTTTAAACATCACAGTAAAGTTCTTTTCGACACCACCAACAACTTTCTGGATCCAGACCTCAATCAAATACAATGCTTAATA
Organism: Lathyrus sativus; assembly: GCA_963859935.3. NCBI lineage: Eukaryota > Viridiplantae > Streptophyta > Magnoliopsida > Fabales > Fabaceae > Lathyrus > Lathyrus sativus. Next base: position 93,951 of record CAWUDS030003439.1, read on the forward strand.
TTACTTCAAAAAAACGAACAGCAACGCAGATTAACAGGCTTGGAGTTAATTTGGAGAAACATTGATGAGACATTTGAAATATCAGATCCAAAAAACAAACAGCAATACACAAAGTTTATTAGTATTCTGAAAATTCGGGCCATGTTACGAATTGTATTTGAAATGTGGGACACCGTTCAATATTTATTGGGATCATTGTGTGCGGTGCGCGCATGTGTGCGTGTGTAAAGACTAAATATTAATATTTTTTCCTCTTTATTAATATATATTATAATATATATTTATTAATAATAAATAGTAAATTTTTATTTTATATTTCTTTAATATTTTGTTAACTTTGCTCGACCCATGCAGACACATGGGTCTCTTACTAATTAGACATGAAAGTGAGTCATTTAAATATTGTATGTTGTTTGAATATTTTTAGGTGAACAAATAAATATTATAATAGTAAAATAAAATAAGATTAAAGATTAAGGTTTCAAGTTATTTTAATAATATGTTATAAACAAATATTTTTTTACGGGGAAGAAATTTGAAAGTAATGAGTAAATTAATATATTTTATTTATTTATTTAGTCGGCTTTTTTTATTTAAATATTTATAAAGGTTATTCGGTTCATGATTTTGTGTGAATTAAAATATAAAATGTGAATTTGATTTTTCTATGTTGAAATTGTTAGTAAAATTGTTTTGATTTTGAAATAATTTACGTTATGTATTATTATATTTTTTTTGGTATGTTTACTTAAGTAGTGTGATTAGGTATAGTAAATATGTGTATGTGGTTGCTTGTTATCTGAGTAGTGTTTGCTTGTTTTTTGAGTGGTGTTTTTCTAAGTGATAAAATTTATTATTAAACATTTATGATTTTAGTCATGTGCATGATGATATGTTGTTATTCGGATGATATATTGCCTAAGTGGCGAGATATGCCTAAGTGGAATGTTTGCATTTTATCAACATCATATTATGGTATACGCATTTTTGTGTGGTGTCTTAGTGACGGATTATTATGTGGTGTCTTATTGGCGGACTGATTATATCGAGATCATATCGTGTTAAGATCAAACATGTTTGAATTTTATGATTATTGGTACTTCGATTTATGTTTTTGTGATATGTGTTGTGAATATATATGGTATGTGATTTATGTTTTATTTAGTGGATAATAAATATATATTTTAGACAATGTGACTGTATGTTCTTTTAATAATGTATTAATTTATTGACTATAATAATATCGGCTTACATTTCTAAAAAAAAATTATTTATATATGTTAAGATTTATTTTTGCTTAATGAATAATAAATATTTATTTTAGGTTAAATGAATATTTGTTTTTATACTCTGATTTTAATATTTTTATCCTCTAATTTTTTAAAATTTTGACAGTGTCTAATTTGTACATTTTTATAGCAAAAGAATGGAATGTCTGTATTTTTCTAATTTTTAATTTTTTTATTTAGTTTTGTTTTGTATAGTAGTGGATTATGAAAGTTATACCCTTACAAACTAACATTTTAGGTACAAGAAATTTGGAGATGTGAATTGATTTTGATGTGATATTATATGTGGCCGTGGGAATAAAAAATCGAGTTTTATTGGATTTGTAATGTAATAAATATTATAAATTTTTAGATATTTTAGTTTTTAAAAAAGTAGTCGCATTGTTTAAAAGTTAATATAAATTTTAAAGTAAATAGTTTTTTTAAAATAATATCTTGGACCAAAATCTGGAGCATTATAATATGGTATAAGAAAAATAATTCTTAAATATTTTTGGGGTGAGACAATTTCGTTTTGTTGAGAATAACAAGTGTGAGTTGAAAACTTTGAGAAACAAAGTGCGGGGAAGTCCCGCATTGGTGTTACAAAGTGTGCGTTGCTCATAAAGAAAAAAAAACAATAATGAAAATGATGCCTCATTGGTGTATATCGAAGGTACTCCCCATAGGTGGTGGGTATGAAGTGTCCCATTGAAGAGTATCAACAACAATACAAGTGTATGTGGATGAAATAGTTTTTGCTTGAGGGGAGTATTATGGATAGACTCACACTTTAGGGGGAGTGATAAGAATAACAAGAATGAGTTAGAAACTTTGAGAAACAAAGTGTGGGGAAGTCCCACAATAATTAAAAAAAATGAAGACTTGAACATTTATGAGTGAGAGAATCCACGCACCTATCACCTCAAGATTTTGGATGAGTATGTTGTGTGTGTTTCGCAAGGTGTGTTGCTCATAAAGATAAAAATCCCAAGAATGAAAATGTTTCATCATGTTGAACCCCTAAATAAATATCCCAACGCATATGATGCTTGCCTTTGATTGACGTGTGAGCATTTTGATTTCTTTGTTTCTGGAGTTGCTATTTTTTTCTTCCCTATTATATCGTTGATTGAAAGTTATGTTTGTTTATAAGATGCAATGGTTTTGTAATTTCGTAATTTTGTGATCTATGTGTTTGTTTTGGTGATTATGTTTTATGATGGTAGATATAGAAAAACATTTGTTATTGATTATTTCGATTTATAGCATTTTCAATTATGATTTATTTATCTTTGATAAGTGATAGTATTATTTTTTTTATTGTTGTTAAAGTGGAGAAATAAAAAAAAATACTTGTAAACATGAAAAGAAAAAAAAAATCATGTGTGATATAAGAATTTTGATTTGCAAACATGTTACAATGAACTAATTGTGTAAACTTTTATATGGATGTTGTCTATTAATTTGATGATCATGGATGTTTGTAATTCATGTAAGTTAATGAGAGTTTTCATGAAAAAAATTAATTTGATCTCACAAACAAACAATTTTATGAAATTGGATAGTGTTTTATTTCCTGTGATTAATGAATTAATATTTATAATGTATGGTAATCATTATTTTTGAAATTAGAGATAGTTTTTATGATGATATATGTACCTGTAAATGATTTTTGTAGAATTAGTATATTAATTTCATTTTTAGATTAGTTTTTATTATTATAATTTTTCTTTCCATTGTCTGTAACCAAGTGTATTTCTTTGAAATTTGTTTTGCTATTATTTGTCACTAGATGTCTTTTATGTAAAATTTGTTTTGTTATTGTCTGTCATAAAATGTTATTTCCTGCATAATCTATAAGTTGTTGTGTTTTATTGAAAGTTATTTTCTGTATAATTTTAAATTGGTTGTCTATCACTAAAAGTCATTTTTTGCACTATTTATTTTTTATTGTCTGTCATTAAAAGTTGTTTTATAGACTATCTTTTTTTATTGTTTGTCATTAAAAGAGGTGTTATTTTCTGTTAATATATGGCGTTTCTATATGTAAGTTTGTTGTATTAAAATTTTGTAGTTAATGTGTGTTGTAGTTTCTTTAATTGGTATTTATGTTTTGAAATTTTCTATTATATTAATAAGGTTGACACTAAATAGATTAAAAAAACAATGTTTATGGATTTGAAATAATGAGAATAATTTTGTTTTATGTTAAATTAAGTTACATATAAATTGGCTAAAATAAAGGGAAATTATTATGATATGGTGCAATTGAGTGTTATAAGTGTGTCTAAGAAAAAGATTTGGAAATATGAAATGAGGTATCGTGCATGCACCCGACGTCGTGTGCATCCTTTTTTTTGTGCTTGATTTTTGATTCCTTGACCTTACTTCTTAATTGTTTTAGTATATGGTTATTTGAAGTCACATGATACTTTTGAAACACTCAGAGTCAAGACTAGTGTTATGAATCATGGTATCCATGGAAAAAGGGAGATAAAAGTTCACACTCTTTGTATTGATCAAGATAGAATATTAAAAATGAGTGAAAGTATCCTTCTAATTAGATGGTTACAAATATATATATATACTACTATCAAACTAGGACTAATATGTAACTAACCTATATTTCTAATAGTCCCTCGCAAGATGGAAGATCTTCACAACACTTCCAACTTGAAATAAGTAATACATAAAATAGGAAGAAATACAAGTGAAACCGGAAATACATCGACCAAGATCAAAGCTTTGAAGGAAAAAAGCTTAACCATTAAGTGGAATCCACAACTCAAGGTTTAACCATTTAATAGAAGAACCAAAGTTTAACCACCATATGATAGAAGCACAACAAAAAAGCCAAAAAAAAGGGCACAAAGTTTAACCATCAAGAGTATAAATCACTCAAGATAGAAGCACAACAAGCGAATGTCAGAAGGTCTAATGGCTACAAAGTGAAGCAATAATACTCAAGTTGTGTTAAAGGTGACTTATCACTTTAGAGGACCAACAATTTAACTATAAAACGATCAAGTAGCATGGTTAATGGCTAGAGAATGAAGCAATAATATCAATGTTATGCTCTATATGAGATAGAATATCAAAAACCCAACTAGTCAATCAGAAAACAAGCAAATGAAACCTTTACAAAACAGGGGAGCAAAGAGGAGATCAAACAACCCAAACCGTTCTTCAATCTTCACAATCAGAGACAAAGCAGTGCGAGCACAAATGTGTTCAAGACAAAACTAAATCTCAATACTTATAGGAAGTAAATTTCATAAACATTAACAAAAAATGGTGCATGCTTTTAATCCAAAGGTTCCAAATAGTAGCAACAAGTTTTTGAAACATTAACAAGTTAACAAACTTCTGCGTTAATCCTTCCAAGCTAGAAGACTTGTCAAGGTTGTCAAAGTAAATATGATTAAGTGTTGTTTTGGTAGATATTATCTCAAAAGGATTCATGATATTTTAGAAATATTAGAGTATCAAAGGAAATACCCCTCAAAATAAGCATTGTAACATCAACAAAACCATATACAATAGTAAAGGAAACAAATCAGGAATAAAATCAATTGAACATGAATCACAATCAAAATTTCAAGAATTTCATACGCGACAAGCATTACCAGGTCAAAAGAAAACAAGAAGGCCAAACTAACTATCGAAACCTTAAAATTGAAACAAAATAAAAAAGAAAAGAAAATTTTGTGAAAAAATAAAAAATAGAAATCTAGAATATAATGAGAAAAATCAATTCTCATAAAAATAAATTAGCGGGAGCTTTTCTTCAAGTGGATATTAGATATGCTTAGATACAATGTTATGAATCATGGTATCCATTAGAAAAAAGGATATAAAAACTTCAAACTCTCAGTATTGATCAAGATAGAATATTATAAATGAGTGAAAGTATCCTTTTAATAAGATGATTACAACTATATATACTACTATCACACTAGAACTTATATGTAACTAACTTATATTTCTAATAACTAGATTGTAAAATCTATAACTAGAGAATAAGTATAAGTATGCAGACAAGGAATGATTTAACTATTCACTTTTTTTAAATCTCTCATGACTTATTATTTTCTCTATTTTCAATTTTATAATGTGATTTGATGAGAGTGATCTATAAATATTTTTGTCATCTTTTATAAAGTAATTTTATTTTACTATAATTTTGTTTAAAGAATTTATTTTTCTTTCCATGTAATAATATATTTTATCAAATTACTTTATGCTATGTTGAAGTATTTCATATAATTTTTTAATATCAAAATATTTTATCCTTATAAATTATTTAATAATTTGTTCACTCTTGATTTTAATAGGTTTTTCAAAAATCTTATTGAATTTTAAATTTAACAACCATATTTATTAGAGATTAGAGTGTGGAATGAAAGCATGATGTTCCATTATTTTTATTTGTTTTTATAAACTTAAGTGAATAGTTTATATAATTTTTATACCTTACAAAAAGAATTGAAAATAGTTTTTAGTTGTGAATTTAAATGAAAAGAGTTAAATTGTTTTACGTAAGGTGTATTTGCAAATATTTTTTTTATTTGTTGTAATATTTCAATTTTGTGGACAAAACTACTTTTGTATGTTTGAATAACGTAACACTCCAGAATTATCTTTTATTATAACCATTTTATTTACGCGTTATAATATTTTAACTTTGCATCATATACAAATTGATTTTATTATCCTTTGGTTTTATTTAACGAGGGAGTTATATCATAATATTTATATTTTTTAATTTCAAAGAAGAAAATATTTTTAGGGGGTAAAAATATAACATCACAATTTTTTTATATACTATTTATTTATTTAGTTTTATCAATTATTGAATAATTTATTTTATGTCTATAATTATATTTTAATTATTTATTATAATTGGCCTATTTTAGTTATTTATTTTATACATAATTATTCGATAACTTAGTAATATTAAAATTAATTTTCTTTTATTTTATACTTGTTATGTTTAGTTAATTTTATAAATATATTTATTATATTTAATAACTAATATTAAGATTTATTATTATATTTGTTATTTTATTATTTTAATAATCCTATAAATATGAAAGCATTTTAGTGTGAGTATTTTAAACAAATAATATTTTAATTAATAATAAAACATACATAAGTAAATATGTATTTATATTTATTGAACTATATGTTAAAAATAAAGGAGGTGAGAAAGAGTAAATAATAGTATAGAATTATTGGGTTAGACCCACTTTCTCACATGAATAAATAAAAAAAAAAAAGAAATATATTTTCATGATATGCATACAGTGACCGCCATATCTTGCAGCATGAAGTTTCACAGACCGCAAGTGTAGAGAAAATATAATTTATATATTAGAATTAATTCAGCTATAAAAAAAACGTTCTCCATTTTATTCCAATTTTTGGTACGTTACTTTTATCATTTAATTAGTTACGTTTTAACATCTATTTTATTTTTTCAATCTTCTTTTAGCTCGTTTAAAATATTGTTTTTTGAGTTTGATTACCGTTATTGTTTTGTTCTTATCTTCATCTATGTAACTCAGAAAACAATATGAGTTTAAGAAAAGCGTTTCATGATAAAAGTAACGCTTTTCTTCATCTATGTTCTTATCTTCATATATTATTATTTTTCGACAAAAGAAATTGAAAGTAACGAAGTAAATTAGTATACGTTCTTTATTTAATTATTTAGTTTAGATTTTCTTTATTTAGATATTGATAAAGGTTATTCGGTTCACGATTTGTTCTAAGTGAATTAAAAGATAAAATGTGAGTTTGATTTTGTTATGTTTAAATTGTTAGCAAAAATTGTTTTGATTGTGAAATAATTGACATTATGTGTTATTATATTTTTACGGTATGTTTATCTAAATGGTATGATTATCTATCGGAAATGTGTGTATGTGATTGCTTGTTGTTTGAGTAGTGTTTGCTTGATGTCTGAGTGATATTTGCCTAAGTGGTGAAATTTATTATTAAAAATTTATGATTTTAGTCATGTGCATGACGATATGTTTTTTGGATGGTATATTATTTGAGTGGTGGAATTTTCCAAAGTGACATGCTTGTATTTTATCATCATCATGTCATGACATATGTATTTTTGTGTAGTGCCTTAGTGGCATGTTATTTTCCCTATTTGTAAGTGATGGTTTTTGTGTGGTGCATTACTGGCGAGCAAATTATATCTAGGTTGTATAGTGCTAAAAACATGTATATTTTCATTTTGTGATTTTTGTACTTTAATTTATGATTTTGTGATGTGTTATATATATATATATATATATATATATATATATATATATATATATATATATATATATATATATATATATATATATATATATATATATATATATATATATATATATATATATATATATATATATATATATAACATGATTTATTTTTGTTTAGTGGTTAATAGATCTATATTTTAGATAGTGTGAATGTACGTTCTTTTAATAATGTAGTAATTTATTGACTATAATAATATCGGTTTACATTTCTAAGAATATTTTATTTATGTATGTTAAGTTTTTTTTTCTTAATAAATAATAAATCTTGATTTTTGGTTATGTGGATTTGTTTTTTATACATTGGTGTTAATATTTTTATCCTTTAATTTTGAAAAAATTTGGCAATGTCTAATTTTTACATTTTTGGCAAAAGAATGGTATATATGTAATTTTCTAATTTTTAATTTCTTATTTAGTTTTGTTTTGAATGGTAGTGGATTATGGAAGTTGATTTCTTACAAACTAACATTTTAGGTATAAAAAATTTAAAGATATGAATTGAGTTTATTGTGATGTTATATGTGACCGTGGAAATAAAAAAAAAAGAGTTTTATTGGATTTGTAATGTAATAGATATTATAACTTTTTAGGTATACCAATTTTAAAAAAATGGTCACGTCTTTTAAAAGTAAATATGAATTTTAAAGTAAATAGTTTTGTTAAAGTAATATCTTTGACCGAAGTCTGGGGCATTACACTTTGTAACGTCTATAATCAATTGGAAGAGCTTATAATTGATTGGTAACAGTTTGAAATCAAATATGTCCATTTTTGGAGTGGCATATTTGATTATATGATCAAATAATCGAGTATTGAATTCAATTTGCCCTATGAACCATTTCCTTTTTTATCTAAATATTTTCCTATAGAAAAGAGGCTTATTCTCTGTAATACCTGTCGCATCGCTGCGAAGAGGGGCCGGCAAAGACAGAAGAGTCACCACCATTCGTTATTTATCCCAAAAGAGAGAAAGGAAATGATCAGAGAAAATCTACGAAAAGGGAAAAGACAGGTCATCGCAACCAAATCTTGGGTTCGGGAGTCGGTTACGCAAGGGGAAGGTATGAGCACCCCTCACGTCCGTTGTACTCAACGGGATCCATGCTTGTTAATATATAAGACTGACCAAAGGGACAAAAGAAAAGAAAACAGACTCGATAGAGCATCGCCGCTCTATGACTACGTACTCCCTCGTGCAATGGGAAAGTCAGAGTCAACGTAGTTCGGAAAACTACGGGTGAAGGTGAGGAAGGTTGCTCACCAAGACATCGTCGTCTTGTGCCTACGTATCCTCATCTGATATGAGAAATCAGAGCAAACGTAGTTCGGGCTAACACGACCACAGGTTGGTTCAAGTGTTTTAACCGTGTAGGGTTAAACCTTCGTTCTAGCAGTTAGGTGTATTGCTGCTCGACCATTGGAGACTTAGGCGTTACCTGTTTGCGGTAGAACCAAGAGTTAACACACTCTCTCTGAAAATGATTTTCAATTAATCCCAAAGGATAAAAAGGTTTGATGTTTTGTGTAATACCCCAAATTTTACCCTCAGATTAGTTGATTCAGGTTGCATGACATTTCATTTGTGCATCAGCTAATTACTAACAGGTTACGTAGTTTGTCTCGTTTTGCAGGAACCACGGCTGGTATACTTTAGCTGTTAAAGGGCGAAATGGTCATTTTCACGTTGTTTATTGACAGTCCTTGAAGCTGAGTCATCATTAGAGATTTATTAAATGAATAGAGCCTCCGTCTCCGAGCTCCCTATTTTCTTTGAAGGTGAACAGAAATTCACGATAATTTTGGCATCAGGATTTTTGAGATACGGTAATTAATTCAACTGGCCGAAACTCTGTCGACAGTTGAGTTTCGAGACATTTATTTTGTCACTTGGGTTCGAGTATGTTTGAGACATTAAGCTGGTTCGGTTCAAATCGGGACAAGATTCCATTCGGCGGAATTTATGTTTTAATCAATATTTAATTCTCTATTTCTGCTGCTGTCCGCCAGTTATTTTTGAAGCCAAAGCAGTAGAATTTCGGGTTCGTATTCGGGTTTTGATTTCTGTTTGATTGAGGTTTTTGGGCCTAGTTGGTTTATGGTTTGGGATTTTATCAGAGACGCAAATTGAATTTCAATGCGGAATATATTTCTGTTTTCACTGTTAATTGGATTTCTCTGCTTTCGCTGTTTTACTTCGTTCAAGGCCGGTATTGTTTCTATCATCAGGCACAACTTAAGTTGGGCAGGAAATCTGGGCAATTGGATCTGGTTGATGAAGTTTAATCGGGAATGGCGTCGGAAGCGAAGCTAGTCGGATAAATTGGAGTTAATAAAAATTTGGAGTTTCGTTCCATTTATATGTTTTAATTTAATCGTATTGCATTGCACTGTCATTCTAAGTTAATTTCATTTAGTTCTATCTTATTTTTTCCTTTCATTTTTAAAAATAAATCATTTCATTTTAAGTTAAAATAAATCATATCATTTTGAATTTTGTTTCATTTTATTTTAAATAAGATCATTCTAAAGAAAAATAATAATAACTTTATTTCATTGGTCACATTTTTATTTGTAATTGTTTAAATTAATTTTATCTTCATGTTCAATATTGTTTTTGTTTTTTATTTATTTTGCGTAACAAAAGTGATAGTTAGTAATAATGTTTAGTTTACAATACTGTAAAGAAAAAAAGGGATTATTATTATAATTATCATAAAGCATTAAGATTACATAAAAAAAAACATTTAATTACATTTTGCATAAAATTAAAATAATTCTAAGGGTCCTAAGTTTTTCGTCCGACTTCTCCGACCTTCCGATTAAGTCATTCCAAACCTGCAATATCGACACAAAACATAACGAAATGGAAATAATGTTAGAGATTAATTTTTAACACCCTCAGAACATTGTCATCATCGGGTGTCGGGAGGGCACGACAGATGCCGCAGCCGAACTCCCATTTCCAAACTCGACTCGGCACTAGACCGGTAATATTTTGTTCTTAGTTACGGGACAGCCGAGAAAGAGAGATAAAAAGAAGTTTTGGGCCGAAAAGGTGACTTTGCCGAAAAGTGATTATCCAACCAAACAGGATCCGAATGTTTTGCCTATCAAGTAAATATCATGAAGCTCTTCAAGTAAATATTTTGGATATCCATCAACCGATAAATAAATCCAAAACCAGAAAACAGAAATAAAGCCAGTCCAGTAAATCAAAAACCAGTTCAGGAAATAAACCAAAAACCAGTTCAAGCTAAACTGAAAAAAAGAGTTCACCGAAAATCCAGTATCTGATAGCAAGAATCCGGATTGCATCTGCAAAACCCATATCCAACAAATCAATAAGCAAATCCAGTCATATCAGAAAGGATAACAGAATCCGAAGTCAAGGTATCAAAATGAATCAGTAAACGTAAGATCTGGATCCAAAAGCCCAGTAACAATATAACAAAGCTGTTCGGTCAAACTCAACAAAGCCATCCGCAAAAATCTGCAAGAAAATCGTTCAAACTCGAGGCAACAAGGTCGCGAATATGCAAACAAAAAGCCCAAAAACCAATGAAACAAGGGGATATAAATGGTTTCAAATAGAACCCTAACGAGGGATTCATCAAAAAGAGCGGCGCATTCGAGCTTGAGGTTCAGAAGCCCTAAGGCGTCATCATCACCTAGGGACGAAAGAAGAAGAAGATCAAAGGCAAACCTCACGCGAAGATCACCGGCGAAAAACGAACCAGAACGGAAGACCGCCGGTGCCGTCCGTGAAGACCGGCGAGCAATCAAACACCGAGACTCAGAGAACGGGAAAGGTTCTCATCATCGTCAACGCATCACTACCAACAGGCAAATCTGCGAAAGCCTCAGTAACCGCATCATCGGCCATTCATAACCAACTCGTCAACCGAAAACGGTAAGGATCCTACTGTGATTTCTTCGTTTTCTCTCACGTTCTGTTTCAGGTGAATGGGCTCGGGAAGGCAAAGGTGTTCATCATCACATGCAAACCGAAGAAACGGAGGAGAAGCCATAGGCATTAAGGAAAGAAGAAAATCGAAGCTCCAAGTGGTCTCCCATGGAGGATGAAACCGCCGACGGCGGATATGAAGACAAAGGGAAATAGTAAAAGCAAACCCTTTTTGTCATTTAGTTTCCACTGTTTTATATTTTATTTGTTATTTTGGTTTATATGTTATGTGTATGCGGTATGGGTGCATTGTAGGAATTGAGTTTCAACGCAAACAGAAAACAAAAGGTTATGTCAGCGGAACAGGCATTGAAGTTTTGAGGAGATACGCGGTCCTTAAGTTATAATCAAATTACAATTCAGTTTGCATTAATCATTGAATTTCATTTGTGCCTAAAAAATTTGAATTTCATTTTTGCATTAATGATTAAATTCCATTTTGCATAGAAATTTCTAAAGTCATTCTTAAACGTTACAATTCATTCTTGGCATTAAATTATTATAATTCATTTTGCATTAAATATTAAGTTTTATTTTTGCATAAAATTTACCTTCCAGTTTTTGCATTAAATTGTTGAATATCATTTTTGCATAAAAAAATATATATATACATATGAATTCATTTTGCATTCAAGGGAAATTGAAAGTCATATTTTGACATTTTTAGTTGAAGTTTATTTTGCATTAAATTAAAACTCATTTTACATATAAAAAAACATAAAAATCTGTTGACATTAACGTTAAAAAATCTGTTGGCATTAATATTAAGAAATCATTTTTTTTATATATTTTTGGCATTAATATTAAGAAATCATTTTTTAAATATATTTTTAGCATTAACATTAAAAAATCATTTTTTTTAGCATTAACATTAAAAAATCATTTTTAGCATTAACATTAAAAAATCATTTTTTTTAGCATTAACATTAAAAAATCATTTTTTTAGCATTAACATTAAAAAATCATTTTTTTTAGCATTAACATAAGAATCATTTTCTAACTTAAAACATTGGTTAAAATTAATTTTGTTTTTTTAGCATTTCATTAAATTGTTTTAACATTTTAAATTAGCAAATTAAACCTGTTTTTAGCATTTCATTAAATTGTTTAGCAAATTAAATTAAACATTTCTCGCATTTCATTAAATTGTTTAGCAAATTAAATTAAACATTTTTTAGCATGCCCTTAAATTGTTTTAACATTCTAAATTAAATATTTTTTAAAATTTAGCATTTTGATTGTTTTAGCATTTATATTAAGCATTTATTAATACTTGAGATTTTTTGTTTCCTCTTATTCAAATTTTATAATTCTTTGCCTAACTCTTTAATAAAAACGTAAAATACAAAGATGTCTAACGTCACCGTTAATTTTCGGCCGAGTTTCAGTTCATCTCTCTGCGCCTCTATTTACTAATCCGTGATTTTTATCATGTTTCATTCCATGGATGTAATTTACGCGAGGCCATGGTCGCGATTTTATTTTATCTTTCTTTTTTTGGGGAATCTGTAATTTACGCGAGTGGTCGCGATGCTTTCTTTTACTGCTTGCTTTATTTTCATATTTTTTATGACTGCCATGTAATAATTCTGTTGCTTGCATGTTTTTTTTTTACCGTTATTTACCTCCCGAAGGAATTAGGATTAACAGTTTAACCGCCGAGTCAATAACTCTAGTTTCAACCATTTTAAAACCCTAATAGCCTAGGTGTCCCGTCGTGGACGAAAACGCCTTTACCCTAGCTTTTAGGTCAAAGAGCCGTCATGCTCTGTTTAGGGTTTCCCGCCGTGGAACACCTAATTTAACCCTAATTCAATTAACAAATTCAACATAGAAATAGGAGTTTCAAAACTCCACGTAAGTGTGTCCTTAAGATACGTTTACTCCCCTTGAAACCTTGACCACAGTCAAGACGTTTCTAACCTCCCTTTCGAGGGGAACTACGATTACTCTGATTCCATTTCCTATCCAGGATACGTAGGCACAAGATGCGACGCCTTGCCGAGTAAACTTAGGACTAACCCTTAGGTCTTTAGGTCACTCTATCCCTTAGCTCGATATATATTAAAGCAGATAATAAATAAAAATAAAAAAGCATACAATAAATAAAAGGTTCCTGTAGAGTACTACAGAAGTTTAGGGTGCTAGTACCTTCCCTAAGCTTAACCAACCCCTTACCTAGGTCTCTCCCCGCATTGTGTTTACGATGCAAAAATAGGTTTTCCCTCTTTTGACCTTTTCCTTCGGATAAATCAAAGAGCGGTTGTGAATCAAGAATTGTGATTCAAACTAATTAATAGTTTGATATCCTATTTCCACCGCAACAGAAAATGGCGACTTCACTGGGGACCGCCATAACTTTTAAGGGTTATCCCTATTGTGTTTATTGTATGATATTTTTTATTCTCTTGTATATATTATTATTATGCTTTGCTTGGGGGGTACCCTGTTATTGTGAGATAAGTCCTAACCCGGACTTGAGTGACCTTATTATAGGATGGTGAGATATTCGACGAGGCTTGCCGGGAGTGAGTCTCGACCAAGTTGACTCGAGAATCACCACTCAGTTGAGACCCTGTCGAAAATGGTTCGGTTGATCGAGTTAATCGTGAAAACTTTTACTATTTTCGATTGGAGTCTGTGATATTGAGGACCGTAGTTACCTTAACACCACCTTGGCCTTATGTAGGACATAGTGCGGGAACTATGTGGGAGTAGTCCTACAATGGTTGCCACGCGATACTACACTCAAAAGAGGTTCTCTTGAGAATATTATTGACCTCCGAGTCAGTTGGAATGTTGATAATATCCGAAGGATGGACTGATGACTTTGTGCACTTCTTTAGAACCCTTGTTCTGCAGGTACAACTAACCGTAGTACATACCTTATGGGGATGGGTAGACCCTAACTCCTTGCACATACCTTTAACTTAGGACTTGCAAATATATGTGCATTGCATCCATTAAAGCATCACATTACATTACACTTCATGGAATTCAAATCTTATTTATGAATATTGCAGGATTATGGATTACAATAGAAGAAAAACTTTGAAATATACTTTTAAAAGGCCTAAGCTAGATGACTTAAGGAAGCTAGGATCTTTAGTCCAAGATCGAGAAGGATTCTGTAAACGGTATGGAAGTTTGTTATCTCTATTGGAATATAAAGTAAACGAGGAACTTCTTTCGGTTTTGCTACAGTTCTATGATCCCGACTACCACTGTTTCACATTCCCTGATTATCAGCTATTACCTACTTTGGAAGAATATTCTTAGCTTGTAGGGTTACCTATCCTGGATAAGTATCCTTTCCCTTTCTTGGAGACAGACCCTAAAGAACAGGATATTGCTAAAGCCACATGTTTGAAGGTATCTGACATTAAGGAGAATATGACTCATAAAGGTGAAATCTTTGGGTTACCTACGAAGTTCCTAATCAAGAAGGCCCAATATTATGCCGATTACTTGAGCATGCCTACCTTTGAGATGATCCTTGCCTTGCTTATCTATGGAGTGCTGCTTTTCCCTAATTTTGAAGGATTTGTTGACCTTAATGCCATCAAGATATTCATGCAAAGGAATCCAGTATCGACCTTATTGGGTAATACTTATCACTCAGTCCATCTCCGAAACCTCCATGGTGGAGGGGTGATTACTTGTTGTGTGTCGTTACTGTACAAGTGGTTTATTTCGCACTTGCCTAAGTCTGGTCCTTTTTGGAGTCCCACTCAAGGACGTTGGTCACAAAAGGTTATGGCTTTAACTCACTCTGATATTGATTGGTACAATCGCAGGTACGATGGAATACTAGTCATTGATGGTTGTAGAGACTTCGCTAACATGCCTTTACTCGGTTTTAATGGAGGAATTAGCTACAATCCAGTCCTAGCTCGCCGACAGTTAGGGTATCCCTTAAAAGAACCGCCTAAAAGTATCTACGTAGAGAAGATCTTCTTCGAACTCAACAAAGAGCTTCAGGATCAAATTATATCTTCTTGGGGACACTTGCATAGGAAAGGTCGAGAAAGTCTGGGTAGGCCAAATTGCATTTCCATGGAGCCCTATCTTCAGTGGGTCCGAGAAAGAGCTTCCAAATTGAAGATGCCCTATCCTCGCCAAGATCCTTTGCCTCCGAGAGAGGAACCAGTCCAGTATTTCATGTCCGAGGCTGAAACATTGAAGATCGAATTGAAAAAAGCTCATCACGAAGCAGAAACATGGAAGGACAAATACCAGGTGATGGTTAGCGAGTACGACGAACTTCAGAAACAGCTTCAGTTAAGGAATGAAGAGTTGCTCTCCTACAAGAAGAGAAGACTCTACGAGGATTTATTTTCCTCCAATTCTCCGCCTAATCGCCGAAACCATGAATAGTGCTTCCTTAGGGTTCTAGAATTTTAGTTGTTTATTTTCATTGAGACTTTTCTTTTAAGAATATTATTTGTAATCCATGTTTCAATCAATAAAATTTTTTGCGTTATCCCGCAATGCTCGTAAATACTTGAATTCCATGAAGTCATGTCATTCGCATTTCGCATCATATCTATGCATTACATGTGTCTCTCGGTTTCTCATACTCGGTTCTCTCGCCTTCCAGTTTTGTCACCCTGAATCGATACAACACTAGAGCTCAAGCTCGAAGAAGGATGGAAGAACATGCTCAAGAGATGGATCGCGTTAACAACGAGCTAGCAGACCTTCGAGGGAGTGTTGGAACAATCATGGAATTACTCCACGTCATGAATGCAAAGATGGATACTCAGCCTACCGTGGTTTCTGAGATTAACGCTACTGCTGCTGTAGATCCTCCGGTTGTTTCTGCGCCAAACCTGTTTCCTTATGGCCTCTCACAAGATTTTTTGCATCCTCCTGTTGTTACATCAGCTCACCAGGCTGTTCCTATTACTACATCAGTTCAACAAGTTGTTCCTGTTATACATAACGTACAACAAATTGTGCCTTTGGTTTCTGAGCCTCACAAAGTGGTCCCTACTTTCACACAAGCTAATGTCCGCACTCATGTGCAGCCTTATCTTAATGAGCCTGTTTATGAAATTCTGGATGATGATGATGATGGAGGATGTCAACCACGTGATAAGCTTCGCGAAGAGGTGGTTACTATTGATAAAAGATTGAGGAAGATGGAAGGAGACCAGATCTTTCGGTGCTGCTGCTAGAGATATCTGTTTGGTTTCCGGTCTGGTTATTCCGCCAAAGTTCAAAACTCCGAACTTTGACTGCTATGAAGGGACTACTTGCCCGAAAAGCCATTTGATAATGTACTACCGCAGGATGGCTGCTCATGTGGAAAATTGACAAGTTGATGATTCACTGTTTCCAAGACAGTCTGAAAGGTGCTTCATCGAAGTGGTATTTAACATTAGACCAGTCTCGCATCAAGTCTTTTCAGGATTTGTCTGATGCTTTTATTAAGCACTATAAGTATAATATGGATCTAGCTCCCGACAGGAGACAACTGTTGAGTATGACGCAGAAAAGTTCTGAGACCTTTAAGGAATATGCCCAACGATGAGAGAGATTGCTTCTCAGGTTGAGCCTCCGTTGACGGACAAGGAACTGGCCGATTGGTTTGTGGACATTGTCCGCCCTGAATTTTACGAGAGGATGGTGGGTAGTGTAACCACGAATTTTGTTGATATTGTTGCTGTTGGAGTAAAAGTTGAACTAGCTATGAAAAATGGAAAGATGTATCCTCTGATCCTCTGATAGAAGGGGAAAACACCAATATCCATATCCACCACCGTACGCTCAACCTCATGGTTACCCAGTTCAGTATGCTCCGCCTCCCTATGTGGCTGCTGTTGCACCATATTTTAATCAGCAAGCCCCACAAGCTCCTGCTTATCAGCCTATGCAGCAGGCTCCTATTTACCCGCCTCCCGCTTATCATCAGCCTCCATCCAACTAACAGCAAGCGCCCAACGCTCCTGCTAATCAACAACAGAGGAATCCGACACCTCGCCCAAATGCTCCGAGGAGACAGTACAAGCCGTGTCCTCCGATTCCAATGACGTTCACCGAGTTGTACCCTTACCTAGTACAGCGAGGTTTGATCACCACCCGAGCTTTGGGACCGCCTCCGAATCCTTTGCCAGCCAACTACAACGCTGCCGCTCATTGTTTATTTCATGAGGGTGCGCCAGACCATGATTTGGAGAACTGTTATGCTTTGAAGAATATTGTGAGAGATCTGATAGAAAAGAAGATCTTGTCGTTCGATGATCCATCTCCCAATGTTAAAAGCAATCCTCTGCCTACACATGCGAATGTTAATGCTGTTGATGATTCGTCTTACGAGGGTTTTATTCATGATGTATCCCAGATTAAGACTCCTCTCAAGGCGTTCCATGCAAAGCTGTTTGAAGTAGGTCTGGTGTCTATTTCCCATGCTGATTGTATAAGTTGTGAAGGAAGTGATAAAGGGTGCGTTATGGTTCAGAAAGATGTTCAGAGATTGATGGATGATGGTTTCCTACAAGTAGTTAACAAGGCGAAGGAAGTTGCTGCAATTGAGCCTACTTTCAATTTTCCCGAACCAAGGGGCAGGATGCCAGTGTTTAATCTGTCAACGCCAAAGTCTGTCATGCCAATGTTCAGCATACCGATTCCTGTTACTCTAGCAGGGGACCAACCTAAGCCCTTGATTATCCAGAAACCGAGTCCGTTTCCATTCAGTGATCCCAAAGCTGTACCTTGGAAGTATGATGTAACCGCGATTGATAAGGAATCTGGGAAGGTCATTCCAAGAGAAGAAGTGAAAGTTGATAGTGAAAATGTGACCAACATAGCTGGGGCAAGCAGGATGACTCGCAGTGGTCGTGTCTACACACCCCGTTTTGATGAGGCTCCGTCCAAGGAAACCACTACCAATACTGCTGTGTCGGCTGGAGATAAAGGTAAAGGGGCTGTTACTAATGAGGAAGACGCTGAATTCTTGAGGATAATCAAGAAGAGTGATTATAAAGTTATCGATCAGCTGCACCAGACTCCTTCGAAGATTTCCGTCCTATCCCTGTTATTGAATTCACCCGCGCATAGAGCCGCTTTGCAAAAGGTCTTGACTCAAGCTCATGTGGCTCAAGACATCACTACCGGCCAGTTTAATAGTGTGATTGCTAATATTACCGCCTGTAATACTCTCAGCTTCAGTAATGAAGAGCTGCCGAAAGAGGGTCTGAATCATAACCGTGCTTTGCATATATCCGTGAAGTGTCAGGAAGATAATTTAGCAAGAGTACTTGTGGATACTGGTTCTTCGTTGAACGTTCTACCTATGAGGGTTCTCAGCAAGATGGCTTACAAGGATACTATGGTGAAGCCTACTTCTTTAATTGTCAAGGCTTTTGATGGTTCGCGTAGATCGGTGGTTGGAGAAGTTGACCTTCCAATTCTGATCGGTCCACACGTGTTCCCGATCACTTTCCAAGTTATGGACATTAATCCTAATTACAGCTGTCTACTAGGAAGACCTTGGATCCATGCCGCTGGGGCAGTAACTTCTACCTTGCACCAAAAGATGAAGTTTGTGGTTGACGACAAGTTGGTGATCATACATGGTGAAGAGGATTTAATGGTTAGTAATTTATCATCGTTCCGGTACATTGAGGCTGATGAAGACGCTTTGGAGACTTCTTTCCAAGCACTTGAAATTGCCAATGCTGTTCTAGTGGAAGTCGAAGAAACTGCGGGAGTGTTGCACCCTAAAATTTGACCAACTGATTTTCCTATCTGACTCGTGGTTTGATTTCATATTCGCAGCTCAGACAGATGATTTTTGTGCAAGCAGGGGATATCAGAGTTTACAGCTTGATTTTCGTCTATCAGATATGGCAGACCCAGTCCAGATCACCAGGGTTTTATTTTCAGGAAATTGTGCGCTCCTCGGTGATTTTTCAGTGATTTTGAGGATATTCTGATGCCCGGGGATCTCCGTTCGATTCGATCTGGTCTCGTGCGCTCTTTTATGGCAGTCATTTGTATTCATCTGCATTTTTAGGGTTTTAATAGACTTTTGTGAATTTTTAACAGGCTTTATAGATTTTTCTGGAAGTTAAATAGGGTTTTTTGAATATTTTAACAA
Source organism: Lathyrus sativus (assembly GCA_963859935.3). Taxonomy (NCBI): domain Eukaryota; kingdom Viridiplantae; phylum Streptophyta; class Magnoliopsida; order Fabales; family Fabaceae; genus Lathyrus; species Lathyrus sativus. The sequence continues at coordinate 113,613 of CAWUDS030003439.1, forward strand.
TTTAATTCTCTTTATAGGATTTTATAGAATTCTTAAATAGGTCTATAGAATATTTTTAATAGATTTTAATCATTTGTAGATTTTTTTATCATTTTTAGAATATTAGTGAATTTTTCTTAGCATATTAAATAGAATGATAAAATTAGGATAAATAGGTTTAATTGTTTTTTTTTTAATCATTTTTAGAATTTTCTATGGATTTTTAAATAGGTTTAATAGTTTTTAGAGAATATAGAAAATAATATAGTTTCTTTTATTAATATTAGGATTTTAATAGATATTAAGCGATATTAGAATGTTAATAGGGATTAGTAGAAATATAGAATTAATTAGGTTAATTGATTTTTAGAATTAATTAGGATAATTAGACTTCTAATCATTTTTTAGAGTTTAATTAGATATTAATTGTCTTTTTAGGATAATATAGAAATTAGAGCATTAATCTCTTTTTTTAATTAGATTTTAATTGATTTTTAGGTTTAATTAGATTAATATGAGTTTTAATCTTTTTAGATTGTTGTTAGGATTAATCATTAGTTTAATTGATATTGATTAGAGTTAATTGTTTCTGTTTTTTTATGCAGTTTTTTTACAGTTTTTTATTCTTTTTTCGTATTGGGCCCAGTAAGGCGTTTTTTGTTAAGGCCCAGTTCTCATCAGTGGTCCAAAAAAAGTCCAGAAAGTGTGAGTCAATGGTCCAAGTTTTTCCACCATCTTCCAGCGCATGCCAGAATATTCCAGAAGGGTCCACGTGTGCTCAGTGGTATAAATAGAGCCACGTGTTGCGCAGAACGAGCCCCCACGCGTTTCGCCTCGAGAGCGCCACCACACTCAGCACCCACTCTCCCTCCTGCCACGTAACTCCCACACGCGTCTCTCACTAACTCTCCCTCCTTCCACGCGTCCAGTCCTCAGCTGCCACCTACCTCCACCGGTCAACCCTACCGGAGACTAGTCGTCGGCCATGCAAACCTCTCTGACCGCCGTCTAACCGTCTCCGGCCGCCGCAACAACTCGCCGGAAACGGATTTTTGCCCAGAATCCCCTAATTTTCCCCTTTCTTCTCTGATCGCCACCAAGAACCACCACTAGCTTCATCAGAACGTCCAAGATTTCCTCACGAAAATCATCATCGTCAACGTAACGCCCAGATCTTCGCCCATTTTCTCAGAGAACTTGCAAGAATCTTCATCGTTTTGCTTCTCTATCTAAGAACAACCAAGTTACGCCCAGATCTTCATCAATATTACAACCTTCACATTTTCGGTTCCAGATTCACAACTCCTTCAAGCAAGATCTCCAGAAATCTACTTGAATCTTCATCCTCAGTCGAAGCAAATCCTCAGAAACTCATCGTTCTCCATCAATTTTTTTCCAGAACTCTTCGTCTTCAACAAGGAACTCATCAGAACCTTCATCGATCTCCAGATCTTTGTTTCTTCGCCAACATTCATACGCTCTTCGTCAACCACCGCCCACATTCCTCCAGGTTCTCTCCTTATTCCTTCTCTGTATCGTTTTAGCTTGATTGTTAGGCTGATTAATTTAGAGTAGATCCTCTGTTTAGTGGAACGGTAGGTTCTGTGGGGTAGATAAGATGCGATTTGGGCTTCTAAGCGTAGTTCATGAGAGCGGCAGATGTTGTGAGGGTTGGATTGAAGGTGGCATCGGAGCAGTTTCAGAAAAGGGTTGAGAGAGTGTTTGAGAAGCGGCTAGGGTTTGGGGGATTAGGATGATGAACAGTACCCTGAGAGGTTAGGAGGAAGTTAGTTTTTGATCAGGGTTTCGTTTGGATTAGGGTTTGGCAAATTGGGCTTAGGCCCAAGCGTGTTCTGAACGCTACACCCCATTATTGCTCAATCACCCCCATGGCGTGAGAGACCTGAGTGAATTGTAGTTGGGCCTTAGGCCCTATTGCTTCCTGCACCCCCTCGTTGGGGCCCATAGGGGATAATAACTGAATAAATTACTAACGCTGCCCCCCCCCAGGTTTTTTTCAGTTTCAATATTTGTTAGTTGTTTTTGGCAGCTTGGGCCCTGCGCCCCAGATTGCTTTTAGTACCCCCCATCAGGGCCCAATTGTGAATAATAACCTGAATAGCTTGCTATTTGAACCCCATGGCATTTTCTTTTTTTATTTTTTCTTTTATATTTTCATATTAGAAATTCATAATAAATTGTAAATAAATGTTTTTCAATAATTCTTTTTTTTCAACCCTTTCATGAAAAATGTTAAGAAAATTAAATAAAAATAAAAAAGTCATTTTATTTTTATTTCCTATATTTTGTGCATATTTTCCAATTACTTGATTTTGTTTTTAATATTTTTAATGCATGCATATCATTAGAAAATTCATAAAAAATGGTAGAATTAGTCAAATAATTCCGTTCTTTTTTCTGTAGACTCGTAAGTCAGTGTAGAATTTTATAGTATAAAAACATTAGCTCAATCATGCATTTTCATTCTAATTGCATTTTTTCACTATTATTGATGTTGAATAATTGGTCTGTTGATATAGCTGTGTTGCTGATTTTATTTCTTTCATCTGGTGTGGAATTTTATTCTGATTTTTTAGTATGTTACCCTAGAGCCATGTAGGTTTCCCAGTAGATTTTTGATAGATTTTTGTAGGGTATTCTGATAGGATTTGTCTGAGCCTGAATATAGGAGAAGTCTTGGTGACTTCTGACTTTGGAGTTCAACTGTGGTTGAGCTTCAGAGATAGTCTCCTGTGGTTTGTTGGCCTGTGGGTTCTTCTCAAGGTGGGAGCTGATTGAAGTCCTGTTGGAGCTTGCAAGGTTGCATTGGATTGAGGCTTAGTCTAGGAGCTTGTTGTCTGTTTGTGAGGTTCGAGATCCTGAAGTTTGAAGGGAGTTTATGGTACTTTCCTGAGGAAGGCACTATGAATGACTTTCATCCTTCCTTCTCACCTCTTTCTTAAGTATCCAATGATGTCGGAGCCGACTTGTGAGTTTAATTCCTCCTGAGGAGGAATGTAAACTGATCACATGTTGTTGAGCCACATGGGATACGATTCCTAAGTGGAAGCCTCCTAGCACTTTCCTGAGGAAGGTCCTATGGGTCTATTCACTTAGTTCCAGTAGTTTGTCTAGGATTTCGTAAGTATCCAGTGATGTAGGAGCCAACTTGTGAGTTTAATTCCTCCTGAGGAGGAATGTAAACTGATCACAGTTGTTGAGCCACGTAGGATACGATTCCTAAGTGTCAGCCTCCTAGTACTTTCCTGAGGAAAGTCCTATGAGTCTGTTCACTTAGTTCCCTTAGTGCATATAGGTTCTTTCCCAAATATCCAGTGACGCCGGAGCCTCCATGTGAGTTTAATCTCTCCTGAGGAGGGATGTAAACTGATCACAGTTGTCGAGCCGCATAGGATATGACTCCTGAGTAGTAACCTCCTGGTACTTTCCTGAGGAAGATACTATGAGCTTGTCTGCTTAGCTTCCTTTCTCTGGTAAGCTTGTTCTGAAGCTTGGAGACTGGGATTGATTCCTCTTGCCTAGGAGTTTGTTTAGATCCTTGCTTAGGGTTTTGATTAGAGTTGTTGCTTAGATCCCTGCTTAGGCTTTGTATAGAGTTCTGTTTAGAGCTAGATTAGGAGCTTGTTTCAGGTTTGTTTGAGGCCCTGGTCAGGGTTAGTCTCTTTGTGTTGTTTGACTTGTGTGATGTTATGTGCATTAGACTTAGGTATTCATCTAGATAGTTTTGAATAAGTGCATCTTAGAAGTAGACTTTGTGTGCCTGAGAAGTTGAGGTGGTCCTCCTTCTGCTTGTTTGTTATTGCGTGGCTTTGCTTGTTGGTATTCGGTAGAGCTGAGCTCCCTTGCCTTTGTGGTTTGCGGCTTCTGTGCCTTGTTTGTCTAGTTGTTGCATTCATGCATATATTCAGTATTTCTTTACATTGCAGTTTCCTGTTTGTAGTTTAGTCCTGTTGCCATGATCCCTTAGGAGCTCTGACTTCTCCGCTGCGGAGTTGTTATGATAGACATTAGGATGGTCAACCAGGTGTGATAGCAGTAGGTAGATTCCCCTGTTTCTCAGCTATAGTTCTAGGGTTTCCCTTTCCTTTCTGTAGGAGCTTTTGAGTAGCTTGACCCGTAGTTAGCTGAACTACAGCTGCTCTGATTCTTCGTTCCAGACGAAGATATGTAGGCATAGGATGCGATATCCTAGCGAGCACACTAACGACTAACCTTTATTCTCTCGCGGCTGTGCGATCGAGACTTTCCCGCTAACGACTAATTGTTATCCCTTTCTCTTGCCCGAGTGCAGTTGAGACCAGATCGTATTTGTAGGTTCCCGAGCCTTAGAGACCAGTTTGTTTTCTCACTGCTGTGTGAGAACCCCTGTGTACCCGTAGTTAGCCGAACTACGCTTGCTCTGATCTTTCATTCCAGATGGAAGTACGTAGGCACAGGACGCGATGTCCTGGCGAGCAACCTTTCCCCCGTTTAGACGTAGGAAGTCGAACTACGTTGACTCTGACTTTCCCATTGCACGAGGGAATACGTAGGCCCAGAACACCGTATGTTCTGTCGAGTCCTGTCCTTTTATTTTCTTTTCAGACCAGCCATTAGCGTAGATAGATAATACACCCTTTTACCTGTAAACACCAAGCGTGGATCCCATCGAGTACGATGGACGTGAGGGGTGCTAATACCTTCCCCTTGCGTAACCGACTCCCGAATCCAGGCTATGGTTGCGATGACCATACCTTTTCCCGTCTTTGCGAGGTTTACTTCGAGCGTTTCCTTTCCCGCTCTGAGGGATAAATAACGCACGGTGGCGACTCTCCTGTCAAGCCGGCGCCGATTTTCGCAGTAGCGACAGCTGGCGACTCTGCTGGGGACCTATAGCATCTAGGGACTTTTCCCATCCCTTATGCTGGGACCGTTTCCCATCCCCTACGCGAGTCAATCCTAGCGCTTGGGTGTTTATTGGTTGGGTGTTGTGCATATTGTGTTTTACTTTTCTGCACTTTACTTTTCTGTATCTTTACCTTTCCGCATTTATTTTCCAGCATTATATTATCATGATTATTGCTGTGGGCAAAGGGAGGTTACTGTGAGTGAAAAGCCGGACCTGGGCTTGAGTACACATCTAGATATAGTTGCGGAGAAGTAGTAGACGAACCTGTCTGCTGAGCAGGCACAGTTCCCTACGAAAATCTGCGCTCAGACGAGATTCTTGCAGAGGTGCTCCTTTCCGGTCCTGAGGATCTGAGAGGAGTCCAGACGTAAGGGTTGTCGACTCTGGGGACCGATCATTTGGAAGTCAGCTAAGTGAGGCCTCTTCATGACTTGATGATGCCACTCCTTCTGGGAATCGTATCGTCACTCATGAAAGTCTGTGACGCTGACAACCGCATAGGATGCCGTACCTTTGTCCGTGGATTAGGTTTATCCTACCTGTGAGAGGGACGGGGTTATTGCAGGGAAACTGGCCTTCAGAAACCATGATTCAGTAGTTATCAGATGGTGTTCTTGATTCATCTCCAGTTGTGTTGTCTGGGTCAGATGGGTTTCTTATCTGAGGTTGAGGTTATTATCAGATGGTATTCTCGTCAGATATAGAGGTTCAGATGGTTTTCTTACCGGGGGATTGATATTTCGAGTATCAGATGGTAGTTAATGTCCTGAGGTTCTGATGACCGTGTTGGTTTTCTGTTCTTGATCACAGAGATATTCCTCTTCAGGCTACAGCATAGCCCCTGTGTTCGCAGATTGCATTATTTATCATATTGCATCATTGCATTACCATCTGCATTCAACTAACGTGTGTGTATTGCAGGTACATATTTTCCCTTCCAGTTCTGGTGTTTGTTCCTAGCAAGACATGGAAAACCTGAAGAGAGTATTGCCCTATAAGTTTCCGTCGCCGAATATCAGTCTATTGTTAGAGTTGATTGCTATTGCTAAGAAGAGGGGAATGGGTGACTTCAGAAAGAGATATGGGAGAATTCTGACCTACGTTTATCAGCCATCTGTCTACGAGACCAGCGGCATCTACACTCTGTTACAGTTCTACGACGCGGAGCTCAGGTGTTTTGTATTTCCCGACTTCGTTTTGGCTCCTACCCTGGAGGAGTACTCTGCACTTCTGGATATACCGATCCGTGAGCAAATGCCTTTTTATCGTACGGACGCTGAGCCTAAGCTGGCTGAGCTTTCTACCATCCTGTGCTTGAAAGAGTCTGAGCTGTCTGGGAAAATGATCAGAAGAGGAGATGTATGGGGATTCCCGTTGGATGTCTTAGTGGAGAAGGCTCGAGAGTATGCCCAGAAGGGTAGCTGGGATGTTTTTGACGTTATCCTTGCTGTATGTGTGTATGGCATCGTGTTATTCCCGAATATTCCTGAGTTTGTTGACTCTGACGCCTTCTATATTTTGGCTGCGGGAAACCCAGTTCCTACTTTGCTGGGAGATATCCACCATTCAACCCACTATCAGAATGAAAAGCGACGAGGAAGGAATGTGTCTTGTTGCGTACCTCTCCTATGCAGGTGGTTCACCAGTCATTTGCCTAAGTCAGGCCCGTTTGTCACCTCTATCAATTCTCTAGGATGGCCCGAGCGCTTAATGGGATTAACTGCTGAGAACGTGGTATGGACCAATAAAGAGGTATTTGGAGCTGAAGTCATACTCAAAGGCGAAGGATTCCCGAATGTTCCGTTAATAGGAAGGAAAGGGTGTGTCAACTATAACCCTTCTTTATTGATCAAGCAATTTGGGTACGTACCTCAAGGAGCGCCAAAGCCCGAGGAGATACAGGAATCTCTGTATCTCACCGGGGCAATAGGGAAAGAAATGCTGACTAAACTTGAGAAAGCCTGGAAAAACTTGCACAAGAGAGGGAAGCTTTCAGGTAACAGGGGGGATACTCGAGGTCCTAGCCCATATGTAGAATGGATTCGTGAGCGAGCTGTGAAGTTCCTTATGCCGTATCCAGCAGTTCAGCCATTGCATCCTCCTCCGGTAGAGGAGCCTACCACTGTGGACATTCAGGTTTACAAGCAGCTGATGGCGGAGAAAGAAGAGCTAGCAAGGGCTAAAGAGGCTTTAGAGCAGGAGAATGCCCAGCTTCGGCATGAAGAGAATGAAACAGGATATATTTCTAAGCAACAGGCTGAAACCCTGAAACATCTGAAGGCTACGCTATTGGAATTGACTGAAACCAAGAAGCGTCTAGAGTTAGATGTAGACTCAGTTAGTAGTGTGTTGGCCACCAAGAAGCAAGAGCTGGAAAGGGCCTATACAAAGCTAGCCAAGTTCAGAGAACACTGGGATCGCACTATGACCAAGCGCAAGGAGCGAGAAGAAGAGCTGAAGGCACAGATTGCTCAGTTAGAAGAACAGGTCAAAGTGAAGAACGAAGAGCTTGAAGAAGAAGCCTGTCGCCGATACGAGGCCGAGCGCAAGTTAGCAGATGCCATGAAGAATTTGGAAGATTTCCAGCATAGAGCAGATGCCAAGAGACCCAAACCTGAGGATGGTGCTAATGATAAGGCTTGGGAAGACTTTGTCAGAGACATCCAGGGGACGGTCAGGAAGAGGGATCGACTGATAGAAGGTTTGATTTATCAACCGGATCACGCAGAGACAAAGAAGATGGTCGAAGACTTCCGCAGCCGTACCCGTATTTGATTTCTCTTGTATTCTGTATGTTGAGATCACCACCAGGCATGTTGGCTGGGATCCTCCTTATCATATCAGCTGTATGGAGCATAGTTGTGTAACCTCTTGACAAGACTGTTATGCTAATCAATATATGAGGGTTTTTCCAAATGTTGTCTTTATGGTTTATCTCATCTTGCTACCACTGACACTGGAATTGGAGGGAAAATATCTCCAATGCACACATGCACGTTAGCATTTTTGTATTTCTGTTTGCATAAATCATATTGCATAGCATTTAGCAGGTCAGAGCACTTATCCAGCCTTTGTTTTCACCAGAAAGTGATTCTCGGGGAACTATTTGAGGCAAGAGTGGAGTGTTGAAGACGACCAAGGGGCTGAAGCAGATTTGAGCAGAATCAAGCAGTATAATCAGTTACCGGTAATTGGTGGCTATGTCTGAAGGCAATTTCCAGTTTCCTGACACCCAGGCAGGGTTTACTATGGCGCCCAACCATCAGTATGATTTTATGGAAGGCTTCCCGCAAGCAAACAATATTACTGCAGACCAAGTTGTACAGCCAACTGTTGAGAACCAAGATCAGCATGAGCAGTTTATTGCCCGAAATGAACGTTATCCTCCTGTTAACAATCAATGTGTTGCTTTCCCTGCGATGAATTACCGGAGAGATATTCCAATGACCGGGTTAGTAGATCCAAGAACTCTTGACTATGGTAGAAGACTCCGAGTGTTGGAAGAGCAAATGAAAGCCTTGGAAGCGAAAGATGCCGTTAACCTGGATGCTGTAGCCATGTGTTTGGTTCCTGACTTGGTAATGCCGTACAAGTTCAAAATGCCGGAATTTGAGAAATACACAGGAGATAGCTGTCCAAAATTGCATTTGATGATGTTCTGCCGAAGGATGACTTCGTTGGTGCGAAATGACAAATTGATGATCCATTGCTTTCAGTATAGCCTGACTGGGGCATCGTTGAGATGGTATGTGCAATTGGAAAGTAACCAGATTCGATCATGGGTGGATTTAGCCAGAGCTTTCATGAAGCAGTACGATTACAACTTGGATTTGACTCCTAGTCTTGTAGATCTGCAAGGATTGTCTCAAGCGGAGAATGAATCATTCAGAGCGTATTTGCGAAGATGGAAGGAATTAGCTGCTAGTGTTCGACCACCGCTTCCGGAAAGAGAACTGGTTGACATCTTCTTGGGTACTCTGAAAGGCCATTATTTTGACAAATTGTTCAGCTGCACAAACTTTGTGGACCTGATGAGGCTGGGAGAGGTTGTTGAGAGAGGACTCAGGAGTGGAAAGTTTCGAGATGTTCCTTATGTCCCAGTTGATAAGATTGAGTCAGTTGTCAGTTCTCAAGAAGAGTGGGAAGGAGATGACGTCACCTCAGAATCTCTAGCATCTCAGGATCAGTTTTCAGACACTTCAAGTCAACGGTCATCCTATCGTCGATCGCGTCAGCATGCTCCACGAAGACCACGGAAGCCTGAAAGGCAGTTTACTCAGCTACCGGTGTCGTACAGCCAGTTGTTGCCAGATCTGGTCAAAAGTGGATTGATAGTGCCGAAAGAGACTAAGCCGGTGATTCCACCGTATCCTCCGGGTTTTGATGCCAGCGCCCGCTGTGAGTACCATGTTGGGGCACAGGGGCATTCAACAAATGATTGTAAGGTGCTTAGAAGTCAGATTCAGGATCTGTTAGACTCTAGCCGTATTTGCATCACTCCTCAAGGTTGTGTTCAGATTAATGATTTTCCGTCTTCTAGTTGTGCGGGTTCGTCAGTTAATATCATGGAAGACTCCACAGGAAGTGTGTGCTCTGAAGATTGTCAATCAGAGAGTTCAGTTGAATATGGGGGAAGTTTCTAGAGGTTTCTATGCCGGGTGTCGCATCTGTTTCTCTGCCTAACCCGTTTAGCTTTTGTGCATCAGTATTTGTCGATCACCACCAGGATTGTTGGATGGGGTCGTTATATTCAGACTCATTTGTGCTTACCTGCTGATTTTGTTGGTTGTACATGTGTTGGAGATGTTCATCTGTGTGCTTATAGTTTGAGTTTCTCTTTATCTCGTTATGAATATGTGTTTGTTTGCTGCGCTGCATTATCATTTAGCAGGTATATCAGAACTGTGGGCCTTATTTCCTCATCATCCAGTTTGTTGCAGGAATTCCCTCAGAGATATGGAACAGAATCAGTTTGAATTGATCGAAGTCCGAAGCCAGCTGGGGCAGATGATGAGAGACATGCAAGAGATGCGTCTAGAGCAGAAGATTCTCAAGGAGGAGAACAGCCAGCTGAAGACCCAAATGAGCTTGATCATGGAAGTAGTCAAGAATGTGCTTAGAAAAGAAGACGATCAGCTATTTGAAGCCGCAATAAAGAAGCTCGCGCCACCTGTGCATGTGGAACCTGAGCAGCAGCAACAGAAGATACAGCCGGTTCAGCGGAGGATCCAGGAAGGAAAGCCAAGGAGAATATTTGAGGCACCGCCTATGACCTATGCTGAGCTCTTGCAGATCTTATTGAGGTTTAATCTGGTTGAGAAGAGAACGTTGACACCACCAACGAAAGCGTTTCCTCAAGGGTACGATGCCAGTAAGCAATGTGAATTTCATTCTGGGGCATTCGGACATGACATCGAGGGTTGTCATGCTTTCAAGCACAAGGTTCAAGACCTGATTGACTCGCACGATATTGAATTCATGCCGGGCGGCGTAGCTGTGCACATTGTTCCTGACTTAATCGATGCTAAAATGACAGATGTTTCTAAAGCTGCAGTGGGTCAGAAGCGTATCCTGGAATCCATGGTGTCAGAATCTCCAGGCCCACAATTGTTGCCTATTCCTGGGGCAGATCTGAGAAAGAAAATGGTTAAGCATAAGGAGAGTGTTCAGTACATTGAAGGTCAAGAAACCAATGTTGCATTTGATACAAAGGGTGTTCAAGGGTCAACCCGATACCAGCAGCAGCAGCCTCAGCAGGGGGCACAGCAAACTCAACGAAGATTCCAGGGTGGCAAGCAAAAAAGAGTGTTTGAGAAGCCTCCCTCAACATATGCCGATTTGTTGCAAACATTGTTGAGATTGAATCTGGTAGAGACAAGAACTCTGGCACCAATAACGGGAACTCCCCCGTTTGGTTATGACGCAAGCAAGCACTGTGAGTTTCATTCTGGAGCCCCGGGTCACGATATAGAAGGTTGCCATGCTTTTAAGCACAAAGTGCAGGATTTGCTTGACAGTGCAGCAATCAGCTTCGGGCAGAGAGGTCCCCAAATCATCTGAATGAAGGAGAAAGGGCTCTATAATTTGTTTGAGTCATTGAAAGCAGATCAGGACAGCATCGGGTTACCTCTAATAAAGATAGCTGGTTCAGCAGCAGGGCAGATGCAAAAGCCCAGTTCTCGGGAGCTAGCATATTTTCTTTGTTTTAGCTTGTCATTTCTTTGCATTTGTAGTTGCTTTCCTGTTTGAATTTGTAAACTTGTTTGTAAAACTTGTTGTTTTCATTCAAATTGATGATAATGAAATAAATATGCATGTTTTGATTGAATCCAGTCGTATTCGCTAACTATTTTTGCAAATATCCAACACCTGGTTAAGAAGAATTTGGGGAGGATGACGAAAATGACCGACATGCAACTACCGATATTGTATGCTTTTGAAATAGAACCTGTTGATGATGTACAGGCATTGTTTCAAATCCCTAAACACCGGAGACATAAGGAAGATGACCCCTTGTCAACCCCTTTGAGCCTTGTAGTAGGAGTTCTTTCTGTGAATGAAAAACCCTCAATCTTAACCTGGGGCAGGGTAGGTGTTAGCTAATTTGACCGAGCGTCCAAAATTGCAAAAGGAGTGTCCGTTCGAGGATCAATCACACCCCTAGAGGTCGTGCCTAAAAGACCACAATGGTTCAATCAGGAGTGGGACAGCCACATCATTCCCAAAGAGTCAGACAACCAGTGTCACACGACTTGTTCAAAAGCAAAGAAGAATGGAAAAAAATCAAAAGCCCGCTAAGTCAAGAAAATTTCAAAACAAATGACTTAGGCAAAAATGAGGGCACCCCGCTGGACTAAAAAATCAAAAGAAACTCAAAAGGAGTCAGTCCAGGCAAAAGTTAGGGATACGAAAAGAAAAAGGTGAAAAGGATCAAAAGAAAAATCCTCAAATGAAATACGAGTCGTGTGACCTCAAATGTCAAAGACAAAAAGTGAGTGGCTGTCACTCCAAAATCCAAAAGTTTCTCGAACTATCACTCCTATCTTTCAACCTCTGAGAGGTGAGCGCTAAAGTCAAATTAGCTAAACGTAGGATGGGAGAACATCAAGGAGAACGGGTGGGTTAGAATAAACTTTGAGCCTTTATCCTTTCTTTCAAAACCGTGAACCTGACCACGTTACAACCTTCAAAAGTCCTAATTGAAGCAGGTTGTTTCGAAAGCATACTCCGGTAAAGGTCGCGTCGATTCTGACTCCTAAAAAGGTTCCTCTTACCATGTTGATATTGATGTTGACGAATGTTTTGTGCATCATATACCATAAACTGTTTTTTCCTTTTCCCAGTGAACAGATTGGATGTCAAAGCTGTCATATGTGTTGCATTAATACATCTTTTATGCATAACAACTTGTTTTACTTGCTAGTAAGCGCTGGACAGCAGAAAAGTTTCCTACAATGGAAAGTATGGTCAAGATAGAATGAAGATCGCCCGAATGTTCCGAGAGCAGGGGCAAGCTTTATCGTGATCCCCAGTCAGGTCAGCTTTTTGAAATCAATTATTCTGGGGTGATCAGGTTGAGGTCTGGTGAAATACGCCGCAGTCAGGAGGTACTACTCTGAATCAGATAATCGGGGCAAGGTCATTGCAGTCAGGGGCAGACCGTCTTAAGCGCGCAAAGGTTATGCGAGAAGCAGGTGAGGCGAAGTATCTCTCAGAAGTTCAGAACGCTGAGGCACGTTATATCAGACCATCGGGGCAACAAATTTGCAGATTCTCTTTCAGGGACTATCCCCCACAGAGGTCCCGTAGGCTGAGGCATATTAGAAGCGAAAGGATTGATTGTTCTCCGTACCTATAGGGTCATTCAGAGTTATTTGAGCGGATGCAGTCGATTTTCGAGAGCGAGATGAATGCGGGAAGTCATGTTACTATCCCTTGACTCTTCACTGAAAGGTTGTGTATTCAGGAAGAATATTTTCCAGCGTCAGTTGTACCTGACCCATCACGGACAGCCTAAGAGTTCAAATCCATGTTTGCGATTACTGTGAAGACCATCCGTGTTGGCGCATCAATTTCCGGATCCGAGCTTCGTCAGTACGCAGGAGGACTCCCTCCATTGTCTCCAGCAGAGACCAATTTGTCATTGGTATGGATAAGCTATCCCCAAAGGAGTCCAATCATATTCAGCACGTCTGCTATTTAGCAGTGGAATTATGTTCCCCAGCAGGGTATTACTTCGTCGAGGTGTTCGATTGAGTTCCCGATGTCCCCAGCATGGTTGATTTCACTCTCCCAGCATTTATTTTGCTAGGACGATTCAGTGATATCCGGGTTTATCCCCAGCGAAGTTGGCCTCACCTTCAGCATTTATTTTGCTGAAGTGGTTTTCTGTACCCGGCCTTCTCCGGCAGCTCGAGCCTGCTAGCATATTGCATGCATCATATTTGCATCATACTTGCATATCATTGTCAAAATGCGTAGCATTTCCATCTAGAATGGAGCATTACGTTGTAGAAAGACTAAAGCATTTGCATGTGCATACAAAGCATAAGTCAGATTTTATATCAGCCTCATATGGCACGTGAATTACTCTGTGATCAGTTCAGGGGCATTTATCCAGCAACAGTGTTCAGACAGTTCAGCGGATTAGTTGTATCAGATCATACAACGATTATGCTTTGAGCAAGCAGTCATCTGATGTTGACAAGCTTTTCTTCCCGTCAATTCATATTGACGATGTGTTCCTCCAATGAGTGGATGTCTCTGTCTATCATTAGACGTTTTGAGTACGAATGTGGTTTTCTTTCCGTCTATCCATGGACGATGTGAAGTTGCGGGTGATCGCAGTAAGATTTCAAGAAGGGGTTTCTCCCAGGATATGCTTTTCTTCCCGTCTATCAGTAGACGATGTGAAGCTTTGGTTGATTTTCAATGGAGTTCAAAATAGGGTTTCTCCGACAAGTGGCTTTCCTTTCCGTTTGTCAGCAGACGATGTGAAGTTTCGAGCTACTGTTCAGCGGGTTTCTTATTGCCAGATCATGCATATGATGAGGTGTTTCCCCAGCGAGTCTTCTCCGGCTATCCTTAGTTGTTGAGGAGTTTCAAAATGATTTTGAATGTTGGTTCTCTTTCTGTTCGTTGGATATGATGACGTTTAAGAGAGACTTTTCTGACCATCAATCCCTATTGATGTCGAGGCTCTTCGAAGAATGTTCAGTTTTCGTGATTGTCGATTCTTATTGACGACATGTTTCTTAAAAGGTGGTTTTTCTTCCCGTTAGTCCATACTGACGATGTGGCCCCTTCAAAGATGTTGATCTTTCCATCAATTCCCGTAGACAGAAGGATTCTGAAATTCAAAGGATGGTGTTGAATTGCGTTATGGTGACTTCCCGTCTATCTTTAGACGATGTGTGTATGGAGATTCTGGTGTCTTTCCGTCTATCCTTAGACGATGTGAGTATGAAGATTAAGGTTTTCTCCCGTCTGTCAGTAGACAGCGTGAATTCAGAGATTATTTCTTTCCGTCTACCCTTAGACGATGAGAATAATGATTTGTTCATCAATCAGGATGATGCCGTCTACCCTTAGACGATGAGAATAATGATTTGTTCATCAATCAGGATGATGCCGTCTACCCTTAGACGATGAGAATAATGAGTTGTTCATCAATCAGGATGATTCCGTCTACCCTTAGACGATGAGAATAATGATTTGTTCATCAATCAGGATGATACCGTCTACCCTTAGACGATGTGAATAATGATTTGTTCATCAATCAGGATGATACCGTCTACCCTTAGACGATGTGAATAATGATTTGTTCATCAATCAGGATGATCCCGTCTACTCTTAGACGATGTGAATTGATTTGTCATTATGGTGACTTTCCGTCTATCCTTGGACGATGTGGGTATGGAGATAAGAATTTGATCCCGTCCATCTTTGGACGATGTGAGTATATTTTTCTTCCTGCCTATCAGTAGGCAATGTGAAAGAATCAGGTATTTTGTTGCAGCTCTCGGGTTTGTTACATGGGGTATCACAAGCAACGGGTGTTCGAATCAGGAGTTCTTTATCAGATGATTAATCAGTTTGGTGCCGCAATGACTGGACTCGGTTTTCTGGACTTTATTCTCCAAGCAGTTAACAGTATATGCTCGCGGTTGGCAAATTTTCGGGTTTTATTTGTATTCAATCGCCTCGTACCTCTGAATGTTTGAAGGCTGAGCGCTCTTCAAACCCTTCAGGTCCAAGTCGCTTGAATAGGGGCAGCTGTTGCACCCTAAAATTTGACCAACTGATTTTCCTATCTGACTCGTGGTTTGATTTCATATTCGCAGCTCAGACAGATGATTTTTGTGCAAGCAGGGGATATCAGAGTTTACAGCTTGATTTTCGTCTATCAGATATGGCAGACCCAGTCCAGATCACCAGGGTTTTATTTTCAGGAAATTGTGCGCTCCTCGGTGATTTTTCAGTGATTTTGAGGATATTCTGATGCCCGGGGATCTCCGTTCGATTCGATCTGGTCTCGTGCGCTCTTTTATGGCAGTCATTTGTATTCATCTGCATTTTTAGGGTTTTAATAGACTTTTGTGAATTTTTAACAGGCTTTATAGATTTTTCTGGAAGTTAAATAGGGTTTTTTGAATATTTTAACAATTTAATTCTCTTTATAGGATTTTATAGAATTCTTAAATAGGTCTATAGAATATTTTTAATAGATTTTAATCATTTGTAGATTTTTTTATCATTTTTAGAATATTAGTGAATTTTTCTTAGCATATTAAATAGAATGATAAAATTAGGATAAATAGGTTTAATTGTTTTTTTTTTAATCATTTTTAGAATTTTCTATGGATTTTTAAATAGGTTTAATAGTTTTTAGAGAATATAGAAAATAATATAGTTTCTTTTATTAATATTAGGATTTTAATAGATATTAAGCGATATTAGAATGTTAATAGGGATTAGTAGAAATATAGAATTAATTAGGTTAATTGATTTTTAGAATTAATTAGGATAATTAGACTTCTAATCATTTTTTAGAGTTTAATTAGATATTAATTGTCTTTTTAGGATAATATAGAAATTAGAGCATTAATCTCTTTTTTTAATTAGATTTTAATTGATTTTTAGGTTTAATTAGATTAATATGAGTTTTAATCTTTTTAGATTGTTGTTAGGATTAATCATTAGTTTAATTGATATTGATTAGAGTTAATTGTTTCTGTTTTTTTATGCAGTTTTTTTACAGTTTTTTATTCTTTTTTCGTATTGGGCCCAGTAAGGCGTTTTTTGTTAAGGCCCAGTTCTCATCAGTGGTCCAAAAAAAGTCCAGAAAGTGTGAGTCAATGGTCCAAGTTTTTCCACCATCTTCCAGCGCATGCCAGAATATTCCAGAAGGGTCCACGTGTGCTCAGTGGTATAAATAGAGCCACGTGTTGCGCAGAACGAGCCCCCACGCGTTTCGCCTCGAGAGCGCCACCACACTCAGCACCCACTCTCCCTCCTGCCACGTAACTCCCACACGCGTCTCTCACTGACTCTCCCTCCTTCCACGCGTCCAGTCCTCAGCTGCCACCTACCTCCACCGGTCAACCCTACCGGAGACTAGTCGTCGGCCATGCAAACCTCTCTGACCGCCGTCTAACCGTCTCCGGCCGCCGCAACAACTCGCCGGAAACGGATTTTTGCCCAGAATCCCCTAATTTTCCCCTTTCTTCTCTGATCGCCACCAAGAACCACCACTAGCTTCATCAGAACGTCCAAGATTTCCTCACGAAAATCATCATCGTCAACGTAACGCCCAGATCTTCGCCCATTTTCTCAGAGAACTTGCAAGAATCTTCATCGTTTTGCTTCTCTATCTAAGAACAACCAAGTTACGCCCAGATCTTCATCAATATTACAACCTTCACATTTTCGGTTCCAGATTCACAACTCCTTCAAGCAAGATCTCCAGAAATCTACTTGAATCTTCATCCTCAGTCGAAGCAAATCCTCAGAAACTCATCGTTCTCCATCAATTTTTTTCCAGAACTCTTCGTCTTCAACAAGGAACTCATCAGAACCTTCATCGATCTCCAGATCTTTGTTTCTTCGCCAACATTCATACGCTCTTCGTCAACCACCGCCCACATTCCTCCAGGTTCTCTCCTTATTCCTTCTCTGTATCGTTTTAGCTTGATTGTTAGGCTGATTAATTTAGAGTAGATCCTCTGTTTAGTGGAACGGTAGGTTCTGTGGGGTAGATAAGATGCGATTTGGGCTTCTAAGCGTAGTTCATGAGAGCGGCAGATGTTGTGAGGGTTGGATTGAAGGTGGCATCGGAGCAGTTTCAGAAAAGGGTTGAGAGAGTGTTTGAGAAGCGGCTAGGGTTTGGGGGATTAGGATGATGAACAGTACCCTGAGAGGTTAGGAGGAAGTTAGTTTTTGATCAGGGTTTCGTTTGGATTAGGGTTTGGCAAATTGGGCTTAGGCCCAAGCGTGTTCTGAACGCTACACCCCATTATTGCTCAATCACCCCCATGGCGTGAGAGACCTGAGTGAATTGTAGTTGGGCCTTAGGCCCTATTGCTTCCTGCACCCCCTCGTTGGGGCCCATAGGGGATAATAACTGAATAAATTACTAACGCTGCCCCCCCCCCCAGGTTTTTTTCAGTTTCAATATTTGTTAGTTGTTTTTGGCAGCTTGGGCCCTGCGCCCCAGATTGCTTTTAGTACCCCCCATCAGGGCCCAATTGTGAATAATAACCTGAATAGCTTGCTATTTGAACCCCATGGCATTTTCTTTTTTTATTTTTTCTTTTATATTTTCATATTAGAAATTCATAATAAATTGTAAATAAATGTTTTTCAATAATTCTTTTTTTTCAACCCTTTCATGAAAAATGTTAAGAAAATTAAATAAAAATAAAAAAGTCATTTTATTTTTATTTCCTATATTTTGTGCATATTTTCCAATTACTTGATTTTGTTTTTAATATTTTTAATGCATGCATATCATTAGAAAATTCATAAAAAATGGTAGAATTAGTCAAATAATTCCGTTCTTTTTTCTGTAGACTCGTAAGTCAGTGTAGAATTTTATAGTATAAAAACATTAGCTCAATCATGCATTTTCATTCTAATTGCATTTTTTCACTATTATTGATGTTGAATAATTGGTCTGTTGATATAGCTGTGTTGCTGATTTTATTTCTTTCATCTGGTGTGGAATTTTATTCTGATTTTTTAGTATGTTACCCTAGAGCCATGTAGGTTTCCCAGTAGATTTTTGATAGATTTTTGTAGGGTATTCTGATAGGATTTGTCTGAGCCTGAATATAGGAGAAGTCTTGGTGACTTCTGACTTTGGAGTTCAACTGTGGTTGAGCTTCAGAGATAGTCTCCTGTGGTTTGTTGGCCTGTGGGTTCTTCTCAAGGTGGGAGCTGATTGAAGTCCTGTTGGAGCTTGCAAGGTTGCATTGGATTGAGGCTTAGTCTAGGAGCTTGTTGTCTGTTTGTGAGGTTCGAGATCCTGAAGTTTGAAGGGAGTTTATGGTACTTTCCTGAGGAAGGCACTATGAATGACTTTCATCCTTCCTTCTCACCTCTTTCTTAAGTATCCAATGATGTCGGAGCCGACTTGTGAGTTTAATTCCTCCTGAGGAGGAATGTAAACTGATCACATGTTGTTGAGCCACATGGGATACGATTCCTAAGTGGAAGCCTCCTAGCACTTTCCTGAGGAAGGTCCTATGGGTCTATTCACTTAGTTCCAGTAGTTTGTCTAGGATTTCGTAAGTATCCAGTGATGTAGGAGCCAACTTGTGAGTTTAATTCCTCCTGAGGAGGAATGTAAACTGATCACAGTTGTTGAGCCACGTAGGATACGATTCCTAAGTGTCAGCCTCCTAGTACTTTCCTGAGGAAAGTCCTATGAGTCTGTTCACTTAGTTCCCTTAGTGCATATAGGTTCTTTCCCAAATATCCAGTGACGCCGGAGCCTTCATGTGAGTTTAATCTCTCCTGAGGAGGGATGTAAACTGATCACAGTTGTCGAGCCGCATAGGATATGACTCCTGAGTAGTAACCTCCTGGTACTTTCCTGAGGAAGATACTATGAGCTTGTCTGCTTAGCTTCCTTTCTCTGGTAAGCTTGTTCTGAAGCTTGGAGACTGGGATTGATTCCTCTTGCCTAGGAGTTTGTTTAGATCCTTGCTTAGGGTTTTGATTAGAGTTGTTGCTTAGATCCCTGCTTAGGCTTTGTATAGAGTTCTGTTTAGAGCTAGATTAGGAGCTTGTTTCAGGTTTGTTTGAGGCCCTGGTCAGGGTTAGTCTCTTTGTGTTGTTTGACTTGTGTGATGTTATGTGCATTAGACTTAGGTATTCATCTAGATAGTTTTGAATAAGTGCATCTTAGAAGTAGACTTTGTGTGCCTGAGAAGTTGAGGTGGTCCTCCTTCTGCTTGTTTGTTATTGCGTGGCTTTGCTTGTTGGTATTCGGTAGAGCTGAGCTCCCTTGCCTTTGTGGTTTGCGGCTTCTGTGCCTTGTTTGTCTAGTTGTTGCATTCATGCATATATTCAGTATTTCTTTACATTGCAGTTTCCTGTTTGTAGTTTAGTCCTGTTGCCATGATCCCTTAGGAGCTCTGACTTCTCCGCTGCGGAGTTGTTATGATAGACATTAGGATGGTCAACCAGGTGTGATAGCAGTAGGTAGATTCCCCTGTTTCTCAGCTATAGTTCTAGGGTTTCCCTTTCCTTTCTGTAGGAGCTTTTGAGTAGCTTGACCCGTAGTTAGCTGAACTACAGCTGCTCTGATTCTTCGTTCCAGACGAAGATATGTAGGCATAGGATGCGATATCCTAGCGAGCACACTAACGACTAACCTTTGTTCTCTCGCGGCTGTGCGATCGAGACTTTCCCGCTAACGACTAATTGTTATCCCTTTCTCTTGCCCGAGTGCAGTTGAGACCAGATCGTATTTGTAGGTTCCCGAGCCTTAGAGACCAGTTTGTTTTCTCACTGCTGTGTGAGAACCCCTGTGTACCCGTAGTTAGCCGAACTACGCTTGCTCTGATCTTTCATTCCAGATGGAAGTACGTAGGCACAGGACGCGATGTCCTGGCGAGCAACCTTTCCCCCGTTTAGACGTAGGAAGTCGAACTACGTTGACTCTGACTTTCCCATTGCACGAGGGAATACGTAGGCCCAGAACACCGTATGTTCTGTCGAGTCCTGTCCTTTTATTTTCTTTTCAGACCAGCCATTAGCGTAGATAGATAATACACCCTTTTACCTGTAAACACCAAGCGTGGATCCCATCGAGTACGATGGACGTGAGGGGTGCTAATACCTTCCCCTTGCGTAACCGACTCCCGAATCCAGGCTATGGTTGCGATGACCATACCTTTTCCCGTCTTTGCGAGGTTTACTTCGAGCGTTTCCTTTCCCGCTCTGAGGGATAAATAACGCACGGTGGCGACTCTCCTGTCAAGCCGGCGCCGATTTTCGCAGTAGCGACAGGGAGTCCAGAGTAGCCCATCTTTTGCATCGTTGAAGAGTACCAAATCGACAATTGACAGGGGCATTCCTGAAGGTTGGGGAGAAGTAATCAACGTCAAGGCAAAGACTAATCGCTACGGGTTGGGTTACAAGCCAATTCATGTTAAAGGACATCCGAAGGTTTTCCAAGAGGTGTTCATCAGTGGAGGTTATCAGGTCAATGCCATCGGTGACTATGACGAAGATGAAGATTTGAACAACTTGGTGTTTCAGAGTAATGTAGCATTGAGCAACTGGGAGGCCATAGAGATTCCAGTTATTTTTCCATTGTCAAAGTAATTTTTCATTTTTCATTTTGTGTTTTCAAATCCATAGCTCTGCCCAAGGCTATTGGATCACTTTGTAGGGCCACCTTTTCATTTCAAACAATTATTAATAAATGCATTTTGTTTCCGCTCCATTTTGTTTCACTAAGCGTCTTTTCGTTTTCACCTTTTAAAATGAAATTGGCAATCTCTTCAAAAACAAACTAAAAACATTTTCATTTTCTTTTGCATTTTCATCGAACATTTAATAAAATAAGCCTTTCAAACATGCAGTGACGTTGCAACCATTGTTGAATCCAATGACTCTATTGTCTCTCCTGATTGGGATTCACCCATTTATCAAGCTGAAGATGAGGGTGAAGAAGATTTTGAAGTACCCGTAGAACTGACTAGATTGGTTGAGTATGAGTACGCAGAGCTTCAACCACACAAGGAGCAGGTAGATTTGATTAATCTTGGCACAGGTGAAGATAAGAAAGAGGTCAAGATTGGCGCAGTACTTGGGGCAGAGGTCAGGCAGAGATTGGTCAAGCTGTTGAAGGATTATGTCGATGTGTTTGCATGGTCGTATCAAGATATGCCCGGTTTAGACACAAATATTGTAGTTCACAAGCTACCGCTTAAGCCCGAATGTCCACCTGTCAAGCAGAAACTTCGAAGAACGAGACCTGACATGGCTTTGAAGATTCGAGATGAGGTTAAAAAGCAGTTGGATGCGGGTTTTCTTGCGGTTGCGAAGTATCCTGATTGGGTTGCCAACATTGTTCCCGTGCCCAAAAAGGACGGTAAGGTCAGAATATGTGTGGATTATAGGGATCTGAACAAGGCTAGTCCAAAAGACGATTTCCCTTTGCCGCATATCGACACACTTGTCGACAATACAACTAGTTTTACAGTTTTCTCATTCATGGATGGTTTCTCCGGTTATAATCAGATCAAGATGGATCCCGCCGACAGAGAAAAGACTATATTCATCACTCCTTGGGGGACCTTCTGTTACAAAGTTATGCCTTTCGGTCTGAAGAACGCAGGGGCAACCTATCAGCGTGCTATGACGACGCTCTTTCATGACATGATGCACAAAGAAATTGAAGTGTATGTGGATGATATGATTGCCAAATCTCATGATGAGGAGGGGCATTTGATTCATCTGTTGAAACTCTTTGAACGACTCCGAAAATATCAGTTGAAATTAAATCCTGCTAAGTGTACTTTTGGTGTCAGATCTGGAAAGCTACTTGGTTTCATCGTCAGCCAACAAGGAATAGAGGTAGATCCTGATAAAGTCCGCGCCATTCAAGACATGCCGGCCCCGCAGACCGAAACCCAAGTCAGAGGCTTTCTGGGACGTTTGAACTACATCTCCAGGTTCATATCTAACCTGACTGCTACTTGTGAGCCGGTATTCAAGTTGCTTTGCAAAGGTCAGACTGTTGATTGGAATCCAGATTGTCAGCGGGCGTTTGAAAAGATCAAAGATTACTTACAAAAGCCTCCTATCTTGATGCCTCCTGTTCACGGAAGACCATTATTTATGTACCTCACTGTTCTTGAGAAGTCTATGGGTTGTGTACTTGGGCAACACGATGAGACCGGACGAAAGGAACACGCTATATACTATCTGAGCAAGAAGTTTACTTATTGTGAGAACCGATATTCACTGTTGGAGAAGACTTGTTGTGCGCTAGCATGGGCTGCTAGGCGTCTCCGGCAATATATGATGGGTCATACTACCTTGTTGATTTCGAAGATGGACCCAATAAAGTACATTTTCGAAAAGCTTGCTCAGACAGGGAGGCTTGCTCGTTGGCATATGTTGTTGTCGGAATATGACATCCAATACGTACCTCAGAAAGCTATCAAAGGAAGTATATTGTCAGATTATCTTGCGGACCAACCAGTCGGAGATTATGAGCCTCTTAAGTTTGACTTTCCAGACGAAGATATTATGTGGGTAAATGATTTCGACGAGCCAGAGCCAGAGCCCGAGGATGGTCCCGAACCGGGCCTCTGGTGGAAGATGATGTTTGATGGTTCCTCCAATTACAGTGGGCACGGCATAGGCGCCGTTTTGATGAATCCAAAAGGTGGCTATACCCCATTTACAGCAAGGTTAGAGTTTGAGTGCACAAACAATGTCGCCGAATATGAAGCATGCATCCTTGGCCTTGAAGCAGCTATTGATCTCCGGATCAAACTTCTTGAAGTAAGCGGAGATTCAGCGTTGGTTATCTATCAAGTGAAAGGTGAATGGGAAACCAAGAATGAGAAGCTGGTCCCTTACAAAGCCTACATTGTGGAGTTAATTAAGTACTTCGATGATATCAAATTCGAACATATTCCGAGGACTGAAAATCATATTGCTGACGCCTTAGCCATGCTAGCATCCATGTGGAAGGTCAAGTTTGTCAATGAAGCTCCGCTCATTCGAATCGAGCGTAGAAGGGAACTCGCCCACTGTCTGTTGATTGAAGAAGATGAAATTGATGAAAAGCCTTGGTTTCATGATATCAAGAATTATTTGCTCACGCAAGAGTATCCAGCAGATGCTTCTTATCTTGACAAAAGGACCTTGAGAAGACTAGCATCTAAGTTCTTCATCAGCAACGACGTACTATACAAACGAAACCACGACATGGTTCTGCTTAGGTGTGTGGACAGACGGGAAGCAGACATGCTACTCCAGGAGATACATGAAGGGACGTTTGGAACTCATGCCAACGGTTATGCCATGTCCAAGAAACTCTTGAGGGCTGGATATTATTGGTTAGCTATGGAATCCGACTGCATCCGATACGCTAGGAAGTGTCACAAGTGCCAAATCTATGCGGACAAAATGCATGTTCCTCCTTCACCATTGAATGTTCTGACTTCGCCGTGGCCTTTCTCTATGTGGGGCCTTGATATGATTGGGGCAATTGAGCCAAAAGCTTCCAATGGTCATCGTTTCATTCTCGTCGCTATTGACTACTTCACCAAGTGGGTGGAAGCTGCTTCCTACGCCAATGTGACCAAACAAGTAGTTGCTCGATTCATCAGGAAAGAGATTATCTGCCGTTATGGGGTTCCGAGTCGGATCATCACTGACAATGGTACCAACCTGAATAACAAGACTATGAAGGAGTTGTATGATACTTTCAAGATTGCGCATCACAATTCTTCTCTGTACCGTCCTAAGATGAATGGAGCTGTGGAAGTTGCGAATAAGAATATCAAGAAGATCCTGCAAAAAATGGTTAAGACTTACAAGGATTGGCACGAAATGTTACCGTTTGCTTTGCATGGATACAGAACTACTGTTCGAACTTCAACAGGGGCAACTCCTTTCTCATTGGTATATGGAATGGACGCCGTTCTTCCCATTGAAGTTGAGTTGCCATCTTTAAGGGTGTTGATGGAAGCAAAGTTAGATGAAGCAGATTAGGTTCAAGACAGATATGACCAGCTGAATCTTATTGATGAGAAGCGCCTGGCAGCTATGTGCCACGGCCAGCTATATCAGAATCGAATGAAGAGAGCTTTTGACAAGAAAGTTCGACCCCGGGAGTTCCGTCAAGGAGAGCTCGTACTCAAGAAGATCTTGCCAGTTCACAAAGACATGCGTGGGAAATGGATGCCCAATTACGACGGCCCATTTGTTGTTAAGACAGTTTTCTCGGGAGGATCGCTAATTCTTACTACAATGGACGGTGAAGAGCTCGCCCATCCTGTGAATTCCGATGCAGTCCGAAAATATTATGCCTAAAAATAAAAAAAAATAATAAAAATGAAAAAAATGCAGCTCGCTAAGTTGAAAAACCCGAAAGGGCGGCTTAGGCAAAAATGAGCGTCCCGGTGGATTGAAAACCCGAAAGGGCGGTCCAGGCAAAAGTTAGGGACAAAGGCATTTCACTGCATTGGACGACATCGAGCATTGCAGACGCTTTTACGGAAATCCCTTTCAAATCCAATCACTCTCTTCAGAAGCAAGGATGTGGGTAGTCTTAGTCGTCAGGGTCAATAGGTCGTTGGATTCAATGTAACCTTTCCCATATTGCCAATTTCAAATTTGTAATTTCCCATGGAGCTATGCCTTTAGCAAGCTACCATTCTTCAATAAAATTTACCTTTTGCTTTTCAACACCTTTGTGCATATTATCTCTATTTTATTTTTGTTATGCAATTTGTTGTTGTTAATAATTTGTGAACATGAAAAGTGTTTTTCAAAACTAAAATATATTTTCTCGAAAATACAGTTGGAAATGAAAGTTACTTTGACTTATGGAAATTTGTGAAGGATCTATTCGTCCCCAGTAAATCTCATTGTTGCATAAACATTTGTCCATTACCAGCATTTTCCCAGTGTCAGTCCCCAGAGAGACTTTAAACTGACACAGTCCCCAGAGAGACTTTAAACTGACACAGTCCCCTGCGAGACTATAAGCTGACAACACTTTGGACCGATCCGGTAATCTCCAAGACTACAAAGATCATACCAGCATATTCCTAGTGATAGTCCCCAGCGAGACTTTAAGCTGACACCACTTTTGGGATCCATCCGATAAATCCCCAATGACTCTCAAGATTGCAGAGATATCCCGGTATCCTCCAAGTGATATATATTCTTGAAGACCCATTCTCAGTGGAATTATCTGTTCCTCGGTGAAATTGCCTTACCTTCCTCAGGAATATTCCCCGGGAGATTGCCATATCCACCCCAAGAAGTCCAGATATTTTCCTCATGAATGTTTGTTGAATTCTCCCCAGTAAGTCTGATGAACTCTCCGCAGGGAAGTTTGATATTTCTTATCCCCAGTCGAATATACCTTTTCCTCAGGAAGCCGAGGTACTTTTCCCAAGAAGTTGCTACACTATCTCCATGAAGCTGTCTAGCTCCACACCTTCCCCATACAACGGGTATTTATTTTATCCCCGGAAGCCTCTGATCCAAGAGTTCTTGAGCTGATTATGGTTCATGATAGCAATCCCTCACGTGAAGTCATGACATCTTATCCCCATGCGGAGGTCATGAATCCCCAGTTGAAGTCAGGGCATCATACTCGCCGGTGAAGTTGTATCGCATCCCCATGTGGAAGTCATGGGATTTTCTCCCCAGGGAAGTTAGAACTTTAAAGCCAGATTTGGTTCTACCATTAACCTTTCCTATTCTCGATAGATGCACTGTTGCAGAGGCCGCCGGGTATTCTTGTCAGGATGTTTATTTCATCTCCTGTCTCCTCTCCCATCTGTTTTGTCAGCGTAAACATAAGCATAAGCATGGCATACTCATTGCATGACAGTTTCATGAACATACATATTAGTATACACGTTGGCATACGCATTAGCATTTGCATGCTTGCTATTTGTCGTCATCCTTGTCGTTACCGCTGAGTAACTGGGTTTGTCCGCTCTCTCCAAGTAGATCGTCAGCCCTAAGCATAAAATACCTACTTGTTCCCAGTTTCCCCATAGAGTTCAACCCTCGTGGACGATGGTTATTTCTGTTACCTTTCCGCGTTAAGATAAAGTAGTCCCCATTCGAGTTCGTTTCCTCAATGGAGTTTTGTTTATCAGTTCTTTCTAGCCCAATTCTAGATCGAATTTCAGTCCCGTCGGTCGTCGAACCTACCTGCACGTGCATTTATTTTGCACTATCTCTCAAGAAAAGCATTTACAATCCTTTGCAGATATGCGACAGTTCTCGCCTGAGAAGCTTATCACTACATTGCACAATAGACAAGCAACCGTTCCCAGCCGAGGAGCTTATCACCTACCTTACACTTTACAATACACTCTATAATTGATCTTCTCATACAAGGAGCTCATTATTACATTACAGTGATCTAGATGTTTGCCATCATCACAACATTCTTGACAATTTACATTACAGTGATCTAGATGTTTGCCATCATCACGACCTTCTTTACAATTTATGTTACCTGCTATCTCTCAGTGATCTAGATGTTTGCCATCATCACGACTTTCTTTACAATTTATATTACCTGTTACCACCTCTACAAGCAGTTCTCACCCGAGAAGCTTATTATTTCCACTCTTGCAAATAAGCGACATTTCTCGCCCGAGAAGCTTATCCTACCTTCGTTATGACTTGCAGCAAATGGCCATCTCCAGCGAGCAGTTTGGTTTCCATTTCCCGTATCATTTTGAAGAAAGGGGAGGTTTGAGCGGAATCATATTCAAGAGAGCACAGATCTTGAAGTATGAAGAAGTTCGTTTACCCTTTAGTAAAAGAAGGAGCTGAATCATATTCGGGAGAACACCGATCTCGAATTATGAAGACGTTCATTTTATCCTTTAGTAAAAGAATGAGCCGAATTATATTCGGGAGAGCACCGATCTCGAATTATGAAGACATTCATTTTATCCTTTAGTAAAAGAAGGAGCCGAATCATATTCGGGAGAGCACCGATCTCGAATTATGAAGACGTTCATTTTATCCTTTAGTAAAAGAAGGAGCCGAATCATATTCGGGAGAGCACCGATCTCGAATTATGAAGACGTTCATTTTATCCTTTAGTAAAAGAAGGAGCTGAATCATATTCGGGAGAGCACCGGTCTCGAATTATGAAGACGTTCATTTTATCCTTTAGTAAAAGAAGGAGCCGAATCATATTCGGGAGAGCACCGGTCTCGAATTATGAAGACATTTATTTTATCCTTTAGCAAAAGAAGAAACTGAATCATGTCCAGGGAGCACAGACTTGAGACATGAAGAAGTTTATATTATCAATCAATCTATTATCCACAGATAAGCAGCAGTCTCTTTATTTGAGAGCTTATCCAGTTTGGCATATAAGTCCCTTCCAACGATAGGTGGCTGTTCTCTCTCGAGAAAGCTTATCAGGGCGTTTCCCATTTAAGACCATTTATTTTGGCATACAGCCGGTTTTACCCTGTACATTTTCTACGGATTCCTAAATTCCGTTTGATCCTGTCACGAGGGAAAGTTTACAGAAGCTCTGATGTTATTCTTTGCTCAATGCTCCAATATCTTGTTAATCGATCCTACAGTCGTGCAGATCAAGTTTTATTTTCTTACTCTAGAGTATCAGCTGGTCACGCCTGAACCTGTTGATGATTACTCTTAAATTCCCCCAGTGGAGGCCGTCTCACCGGTGCCATCTCCATTGAGGATCCCGCTCTTACCATTCCCTTTCTGAAACTGACAATTGGTCGCGCTCGCACAAGTTGACCATCACTCTAGTATTCCCCAGTGTCGGGTTGTCGTCCCAGTGCGTCATATTCCCCAGTGTCTTTAGTCTGTAGCGTCTGTCCCCTGTATAGCCATGTCGTCGGCATCATTCCATTTATCATTCCAGCATACGCATCATGTTAGATTCAGGGCATTATCATCATTAGTATATCTTGTTTTGTCCATAGCATTGCATATCATTGCATCTAAGGGCAAAATTTTCGGTTATCTATATTTAAATCCCTCCACCATGATTTCTCGAGTCTCCGCCGCTCAAATCATCCGGTGTGGATATTTAAATAGGGGCAACTGTAATACCCCAAATTTTACCCTCAGATAATATATGATTCAGGTTGCATGACATTTCATTTGTGCATCAGCTAATTACTAACGGGTTACGTAGTTTGTCTCGTTTTGCAGGAACCACGGCTGGTATACTTTAGCTGTTAAAGGGCGAAATGGTCATTTTCACGTTGTTTATTGACAGTCCTTGAAGCTGAGTCATCATTAGAGATTTATTAAATGAATAGAGCCTCCGTCTCCGAGCTCCCTATTTTCTTTGAAGGTGAACATAAATTCACGGTAATTTTGGCATCAGGATTTTTGAGATACGGTAATTAATTCAACTGGCCGAGACTCTGTCGACAGTTGAGTTCCGAGACATTTATTTTGTCACTTGGGTTCGAGTATGTTTGAGACATTAAGCTGGTTCGGTTCAAATCGGGACAAGATTCCATTCGGCAGAATTTATGTTTTAATCAATATTTAATTCTCTATTTCTGCTGCTGTCCGCCAGTTATTTTTGAAGCCAAAGCAGTAGAATTTCGATTTCGTATTCGGGTTTTGATTTCTGTTTGATTGAGGTTTCTGGGCCTAGTTGGTTTATGGTTTGGGATTTTATCAGAGACGCAAATTGAATTTCAATGCGGAATATATTTCTGTTTTCACTGTTAATTGGATTTCTCTACTTTCGCTGTTTTACTTCGTTCAAGGCCGGTATTGTTTCTATCATCAGGCACAACTTAAGTTGGGCAGGAAATCTGGGCAATTGGATCTGGTTGATGAAGTTTAATCGGGAATGGCATCGGAAGCGAAGCTAGTCGGATAAATTGGAGTTAATAAAAATTTGGAGTTTCGTTCCATTTATATGTTTTAATTTAATCGTATTGCATTGCACTGTCATTCTAAGTTAATTTCATTTAGTTCTATCTTATTTTTTCCTTTCATTTTTAAAAATAAATCATTTCATTTTAAGTTAAAATAAATCATATCATTTTGAATTTTGTTTCATTTTATTTTAAATAAGATCATTCTAAAGAAAAATAATAATAACTTTATTTTATTGGTCACATTTTTATTTGTAATTGTTTAAATTAATTTTATCTTCATGTTCAATATTGTTTTTGTTTTTTATTTATTTTGCGTAACAAAAGTGATAGTTAGTAATAATGTTTAGTTTACAATACTGTAAAGAAAAAAAGGGATTATTATTATAATTATCATAAAGCATTAAGATTACATAAAAAAAACATTTAATTACATTTTGCATAAAATTAAAATAATTCTAAGGGTCCTAAGTTTTTCGTCCGACTTCTCCGACCTTACGATTAAGTCATTCCAAACCTGCAATATCGACACAAAACATAACGAAATGGAAATAATGTTAGAGATTAATTTTTAACACCCTCAGAACATTGTCATCATCGGGTGTCGGGAGGGCACGACAGATGCCGCAACCGAACTCCCATTTCCAAACTCGACTCGGCACTAGACCGGTAATATTTTGTTCTTAGTTATAGGACAGCCGAGAAAGAGAGATAAAAAGAAGTTTTGGGCCGAAAAGGTGACTTTGCCGAAAAGTGATTATCCAACCAAACAGGATCCGAATGTTTTGCCTATCAAGTAAATATCATGAAGCTCTTCAAGTAAATATTTTGGATATCCATCAACTGATAAATAAATCCAAAACCAGAAAAAAGAAATAAAGCCAGTCCAGTAAATCAAAAACCAGTTCAGGAAATAAACCAAAAACCAGTTCAAGCTAAACTGAAAAAAACAGTTCACCGAAAATCCAGTATCTGATAGCAAGAATCCAGATTGCATCTGCAAAACCCATATCCAACAAATCAATAATCAAATCCAGTCATATCAGAAAGGATAACAGAATCCGAAGTCAAGGCATCAAAATGAATCAGTAAACGTAAGATCTGGATCCAAAAGCCCAGTAACAATATAACAAAGCTGTTCGGTCAAACTCAACAAAGCCATCCGCAAAAATCTGCAAGAAAATCGTTCAAACTCGAGGCAACAAGGTCGCGAATATGCAAACAAAAAGCCCAAAAACCAATGAAACAAGGGGATATAAATGGTTTCAAATAGAACCCTAACGAGGGATTCATCAAAAAGAGCGGCGCATTCGAGCTTGAGGTTCAGAAGCCCTAAGGCGTCATCATCACCTAGGGACGAAAGAAGAAGAAGATCGAAGGCAAACCTCACGCGAAGATCACCGGCGAAAAACGAACCAGAACGGAAGACCGTCGGCGCCGTCCGTGAAGACCGGCGAGCAATCAAACACCGAGACTCAGAGAACGGGAAAGGTTCTCATCATCGTCAACGCATCACTACCAACGGGCAAATCCGCGAAAGCCTCAGTAACCGCATCATCGGTCGTTCATAACCAACTCGTCAACCGAAAACGGTAAGGATCCTACTGTGATTTCTTCGTTTTCTCTCAGGTTCTGTTTCAGGTGAATGGGCTCGGGAAGGCAAAGGTGTTCATCATCACATGCAAACCGAAGAAACGGAGGAGAAGCCATAGGCATTAAGGAAAGAAGAAAATCGAAGCTCCAAGTGGCCTCCCATGGAGGATGAAACCGCTGACGGCGGATATGAAGACAAAGGGAACTAGTAAAAGCAAACTCTTTTTGTCATTTAGTTTCCACTGTTTTATATTTTATTTGTTATTTTGGTTTATATGTTATGTGTATGCGGTATGGGTGCATTGTAGGAATTGAGTTTCAACGCAAACAGAAAACAAAAGGTTATGTCAGCGGAACAGGCATTGAAGTTTTGAGGACATACGCGGTCCTTAAGTTATAATCAAATTACAATTCAGTTTGCATTAATCATTGAATTTCATTTGTGCCTAAAAAATTTGAATTTCATTTTTGCATTAATGATTAAATTCCATTTTGCATAGAAATTTCTAAAGTCATTCTTAAACGTTACAATTCATTCTTGGTATTAAATTATTATAATTCCTTTTGCATTAAATATTAAGTTTTATTTTTGCATAAAATTTACCTTCCAGTTTTTGCATTAAATTGTTGAATATCGTTTTTGCATAAAAAATATATATATATATATACATATGAATTCATTTTGCATTCAAGGGAAATTGAAAGTCATATTTTGACATTTTTAGTTGAAGTTTATTTTGCATTAAATTAAAACTCATTTTACATATAAAAAAACATAAAAATCTGTTGGCATTAACGTTAAAAAAATCTGTTGGCATTAATATTAAGAAATCATTTTTTTTTATATTTTTGGCATTAATATTAAGAAATCATTTTTTAAATATATTTTTAGCATTAACATTAAAAAATCATTTTTTTTAGCATTAACATTAAAAAGACATTTTTAGCATTAACATTAAAAAATCATTTTTTTTAGCATTAACATTAAAAAATCAATTTTTTTTTGCATTAACATTAAAAAATCATTTTTTTTAGCATTAACATAAGAATCATTTTCTAACTTAAAACATTGGTTAAAATTAATTTTGTTTTTTTAGCATTTCATTAAATTGTTTTAACATTTTAAATTAGCAAATTAAACCTGTTTTTAGCATTTCATTAAATTGTTTAGCAAATTAAATTAAACATTTCTCGCATTTCATTAAATTGTTTAGCAAATTAAATTAAACATTTTTTAGCATGCCCTTAAATTGTTTTAACATTCTAAATTAAACATTTTTTAAAATTTAGCATTTTGATTGTTTTAGCATTTATATTAAGCATTTATTAATACTTGAGATTTTTTGTTTCCTCTTATTCAAATTTTATAATTCTTTGCCTAACTCTTTAATAAAAACGTAAAATACAAAGATGTCTAACGTCACCGTTAATTTTCGGCCGAGTTTCAGTTCATCTCTCTGCGTCTCTATTTACTAATCCGTGATTTTTATCATGTTTCATTCCATGGATGTAATTTACGCGAGGCCATGGTCGCGATTTTATTTTATCTTTCTTTTTTTGGGGAATCTGTAATTTACGCGAGTGGTCGCGATGCTTTCTTTTACTGCTTGCTTTATTTTCATATTTTTTATGACTGCCATGTAATAATTCTGTTGCTTGCATGTTTTTTTTACCGTTATTTACCTCCCGAAGGAATTAGGATTAACAGTTTGACCGCCGAGTCAATAACCCTAGTTTCAACCATTTTAAAACCCTAATAGCCTAGGTGTCCCGTCGTGGACGAAAACGCATTTACCCTAGCTTTTAGGTCAAAGAGCCTTCGTGCTCTGTTTAGGGTTTCCCGCCGTAGAACACCTAATTTAACCCTAATTCAATTAACAAATTCAACATAGAAATAAGAGTTTCAAAACTCCACGTAAGTGTGTCCTTAAGATACGTTTACTCCCCTTGAAACCTTGACCACAGTCAAGACGTTTCTAACCTCCCTTTCGAGGGGAACTACGATTACTCTGATTCCATTTCCTATCCAGGATACGTAGGCACAAGATGCGACGTCTTGCCGAGTAAACTTAGGACTAACCCTTAGGTCTTTAGGTCACTCTATCCCTTAGCTCGATATATATTAAAGCAGATAATAAATAAATAAAAAAAAGCATACAATAAATAAAAGGTTCCTGTAGAGTACTATAGAAGTTTAGGGTGCTAGTACCTTCCCTAAGCTTAACCAACCCCTTACCTAGGTCTCTCCCCGCATTGTGTTTACGATGCAAAAATAGGTTTTCCCTCTTTTGACCTTTTCCTTAAGATAAATCAAAGAGCGGTTGTGAATCAAGAATTGTGATTCAAACTAATTAATAGTTTGATATCCTATTTCCACCGCAACATTTTGTTTTGTGTTTTTTAAGGAAGAAGTGAATTGAATTATGTTTGTAACTCATGTTGCACTAAAGACTATGACTTGAGAGCGAATGCGTCGCATATCGCCCAAAGGACATACGTTAAACCCTCTAGACAGTTGAGAGGAAGCCCCCCAACCATCATTACCCAAATACTTAAGGCTCGTAGCGTACAACACTTATTATCCTTTATTAGATGTTTTGAAGAAGTTTTGAGATGAGAAGAGAAGACACAAACTCTAAGGGGAAACTAAACAACCCTAATGTTATCATACAATATGCTCCTATGATTGAGATTAAGAGGGGAAAAGACTATCCTAATGTTATCATGCTTGGATTGAACACTTAATGTCTCTCCTACTCCCACCTTAAATAGAGGGACTAAGAATCCTAAGGGATCATAGCAAAAGACCAAGTAAACACAAGATAAAATCAATCACAAGTGAGATGAAAGAAAGAGATGAAGATGACTTAAACAAGTCAAGAGAAAATGAAAACATGATATGCAAGATGCAAAAGATGCAAAGCAAGAAAAAAGAAGAACAAAATGACTTAAACAAGTCAAAGAGAAAGTGAGATGACATGGGAGAAGTTACAACTCCTACAACCATTCATGCATCAATCACTAATCTCAAAAGGTAAATACCAAAGCTCAAAGAAGAAGCCATGATCAATATGAAGATGGGAGAATAGGCTTGGGCAGAAAGCAACATGAGAAATATCTCAACCAAAAGCATCAAATTGATCATGCAAAAAGAAAGCACAAACATGTTCTCAAAGTGGTTTCTCATTCAAAGCAAGCTAAAAGTATGATCAATCAAACCAAATCACTTTGAATGAGTATCACAACCTAAGGGACAGAAGTAAGAACATGAAAAGAAAGCTCACAAACAAGAATGGAAACAAACCATAAGCAAGCTACAAGTTAAGGCAAGAGGAAGAACCAAAGTTCAAACCACATTCAACACTTAGACCTAAGTGGAAAGCCTAACTTTAATGTAACTTGCAACAAAAACTACAAAAATTTAGGACCTATAAAATTAAAGCCAACATCCTAAACATGTCAAGAATGTGAATCAAGAAGCATATAATGCATATGGGATCCATCAAGGTCATCTCCCAAAGAAACTAGGTCAACTAGTTTATATGAACTTCAACTAGGGTGACTTGACTTGCAAGGTTCACCAAAAATAGGAGAATTATTCAATAAATCTCAAATAAAATGCACAAAGCACCTAAACAAGTTGGCAAACAGAGGCCAAAACATCCAAACCAAATTCCAATCAAGGCATCATCAAATGATTTGATCAACTAGGATGCTCCACCTTATGGAATTATCATCGAGGGTCAAACAGAAGCAACACAAAGTCAAACAAAAAATGGTTAAAACTTGACCAATATCAGCCTCAAAGTTACCTCAATCCATCATCAATGTGGAGAAGAAACCTTATTCATTGGTGATTGCAAATGGTCCATCACACAAGAATGATCAAATGAAAACAATATTAAAAACACTTTCAATTGCAAAATTAAAATAAAATTGCAAAATATAAGAAAATCAAAATTAAAATTATGGAAAATTAATTAAGACATTAAAGTGTTTGAAAATATTTTTTGGGGAATGTTTTGATATTTGGAAGTATTTTTAATAAAATAAAAGCAAAATAGAAAATAAAATAAAAGAAAATAAAATGCAAGTAACAAGGGACGTGCATAAGCAAAACTGGAAACAAAGGGATCACGTTGAAACGCGTTGGGCTCAAAATTGAGGGGGGCGTGCATAGCAAAACCAACCCAATCCAATAGCCAAAGCTCTGATTAATGAAACACAACGTTTCATTAATCTTACATGGATTCAACACGCCAAATCACCCTGGTCAAGCAAATCAGAAACACACACGTAGTAGTCAATAAGTCAAACACCAGCCACCTCAGATCTGAGGGTCAAATAACTAGACGTCGGAGCCCTAGCTCCGGTCGTCTTCTCCAGCGAGATGACCGGTTCTCAAGTGACCAAACCTCAACCAAAATGCACAAAACCAGTATCAAAAGAAAGCTGAACTCACGTGGATTCCAAATCCAGGATCCAAACATTGATAACACTCATGGATTGAGAGAATCGAACGATTGAATGTTGAGATGCACAACTAAAAACTCATCCAAACATGAACAACAAGCAATCAAACATGGCCTAACCAATGTAGGGCTTCAGACGCAACCAGTATGAACCTAATACATGGCCTAGAATGAGAGATATTTGGAATGGAAACTTACTGAACGCAGACACTCCGTTGGCTCTTCTTAGGCGTGTAAGCTTCACTTCTTTGCTCCAGATCCACTTCAAATGCTTCAAGGAAGATGAATTGAGCTTCAATTTGACTTGATTTATGCAGAAAAGGGAAATACAATTTTCAAAATTGCTTGAGAATTTCAAATCTGAAAATGCTCTCTCCAACTCCAAAATGCAGCTTCTCAACTCTTAGGGCAAGTTTTGAACTTATATATGATGGATATCAGACGAATTGGAAGGCCCATGAAGCCTCAATTCGATTAATTTTTTAAAAAAATGCCCAAAAATGGCAAGCTCCTCATGCACACGTGAAATGCTTGTATACACACATGAAAATCACTCCAATCTGCAGCAAGTGGACTTAATTTGACAATGGAAATTAGTTGGGCTTTGCATTGGATCCAATTTGCAAGTTTGAACTTGAAACTTCCTTGTGAAGAAAAGTAAAATTTCACGTGTTTTTTCCTTCTAGCACCAAAACCAAATTGTGCAATTTTCTATGAGTTATTATGGAGTGAATTGAATCAAAATGAGACATAAACATGGCCTATAATGAATTGAATTGAAATCATACTTCAAAGTTCATTTTTCACTTGAAAATTCTCCCACATTTCCATAACCATCCATAATTCACATGATCCTTGAGTTTTATGATGTAAATGAGGTCTCTAGGAGCAACTTTCATGTTGGTTGGAAGTTCATTTGAGGTACACAAGTGCATGAAAATGACCTATGTAACAAATGACCTATAATCAAATCTTCCCAAAATACCCTTGCCTTGCCAAAGCCATAACTTGAGTTCTACAAATGATATAAAGGACTTATAGGACTTTTTGGAAAGATAAGGCCATGAGGAACAACTTTCATGTTCACCTAAAGTTGAGGAGAAACATGATTCTAGGTCAAAAGTGCCTTGGAACTGAGTTGACTTTTAGTTGACCAAAAATATGTTCATCTGAGACCTCTAACTTGTTGGCATCATAACTTGCGTTCCACAAACCCAATGGATGAGTTCTAGTACTCAAAATAAAGCTAAGAACATGCCCTAAAAGTTTCATGTTTACAAGAAAATAAGAGTGAGCTTGTATCATATGGTAAATTG
>CAWUDS030003439.1:155000-215360 GCA_963859935.3 Lathyrus sativus
TGATAGAGTTTTCCAGATTGATCTTACATGTTTTCCCCTTAAGAAAGTTGATGTAGTCTTGGGGATGGATTGACTTTCTGTTAATTCGGTGTTTATAGGTTGTGAGGAGAAGTTATCATCATTGCGTCTAGTGAAGCTACTCCAAAGGATGTGTTAACTACTATTTTGGAAGGTACGGTTGGTATGGTTAATTTCTTATTTGAGAAGGAGAAGTATGTTGTCTTAGTTCTCACCTAAGAGACTAGTGACTATCTGAAGGTTTCACAAATTTCTACAGTTTGTGAGTTTCCAGAAGTTTGCCCTGAGGATGTCATTTCTCTTCCTCTAGAAAAGGAAATGGAATTCTTTATTGACCTGGTACTAGGAACGACCCCAATATCCGTTTCTCCATATCGGATGGCACCACTGGAGTTAATAAAATTAAAGGAGCAATTGGAAGAGTTATTGGCTAAGCATTTTGTTTAACCTAGTGTCTCGCCATGGGGAGCCCCAATACTGCTAGTAAAGAAGAAGGATGGTGGTATGTGTAACACCCCGTTCCCAAAATAAAATAAAACAATCAAATAAAACACATATCAGAGTTTCTCTCCCAAACGGGATGCCACAATACACATCAAAATTTCCACAAATATTTTTCCAAATAATTTAACTGAATTTTTCAATAATAATTGCAGCGGAAAAAGATATGGTCTGCCATAACGCAAAATATCATATACACACATCATCCATATCCATCATCATCATATGTACAACATTGGCTATCTGCCCAAAATACATAGCATCATCAAACATCACCACACATATACAAAAGTCAGATACGCCACAGGGGCACACATATCAACATCAACAGTAAAACTCCCTAAAACGCCCCGGTGTTACGTATCAGAGCAATCCTACGGAGACACCACAATCCAACTAGCTAAGCACCTAGATTGTCTGTACTTCCGAAGAAGCACAGACCACAACAGCAACAAAGGGGTGAGAATTACGATCAAATAATAATGGTATAATAGTACATGAAATAAAAGGCAGAAATCAATAATAATACTATTTCATATACATATCATCTGGACTCACGGTCCCACCATCAACCACAATATACAATCACGCAACAAATGCACTCATACAACTCTCAACATACGGTACCGACTCACAATCACGATGGGCACCGGGCCACCAACCCTCCCTGCAGGAGCACATATCAACAATGGGCACTTGGCCATCAACCCTCCACTCAGGGAGCACACCACACTGATAGGCAACTGGCCATCAACCCTCCACAATGGGAGCACCATAACTATATCGATGGACACCTGGCCATCACCCTCCACAACGGGAGCACATCTCCGATGGACACCTGGCCATCACCCTCCACTATGGGAGCATATCATCAACATCGATGGACATATGGCCATCACCCTCCCCACCGGGAGCACAAAACAATACCGATGGTCACTGGGCCATCACCCTCCTCTACGGGAGCACACCATAATATTCACACACATCAACCATCTAGCACACCAAGTGCACACCGATCCTATTGATCCACCCCTCACACAACATATACACGACGCACAAGTCGTATCGATCTCACGGATCCATTCACATCATAAAATACATACATGACAAGCACTCAAAGTGCATCGATCCCACGGATCCGCTCACCACACAACTTATCACATACAATGCACAAAAGGCATGTCGGTCCTACTGACCCAAATACGTCACATAACAACACACAAATGCAACGCATAATAAGCGTATCGATCCTCACGGATCCATTCACCACAACACACCAATAAAACACACTCAAGGCGCCACGATCATACTGATCCTCACATCTTACACACATCACACACACGATGCACACATCTCACGTACGCATCCACACCAGTTCATACATAATGCGTAATCCACCAATTATGCCACTTGCGATAAACGCCGGCCAAACAGCCCTACAACCACCAACATACGCTTGCATCAGCATCTCCAGCAAGCCTCTCATCGCACATGACCAACGATGGTCCAAGTCCACAGCGGAACAACACAAACATAGCAGCAAAAACACAACCTGTTGTCGGGCTCGCTGGCGCATTCGCCCGGCGAAGCCCCGCAGCGAACACTCGCTGCCATTCACCTGGCGAAACCTTTGGCGAAGCCAGACAGAAGCTTCTGCCAGCACTCGCTGGCTAGTTCGCCCTGCGAAGCCTGCCGAAGGCTCGCCCCCATTCGCCTAGCGAATACCTGCGTACTCAGAAAAATTCTGCGCACCAGAAACACCATCCACTCCCGATTCCACCCGATTAAATCGAAAACTCTCAACTAACAACACACTACAACTGAGCTACAGGTTTATTCCCGATTCTATCCGATAAAATGCATCATCTGCTCAAATTACCGACTTCCGGCATAACTCCGAAACTACTCAAGAACCCCAAATTCATTCAACCCAATGTTTCTCAGCACATGCAAACAAATTTAGCATAATCTAACAACTTAATCTCAGCAATAGTCACGTGCATTCATTATCAAACAATAATAATCTATGGGGTTGGGGGTTTTCCCCCGTTTCTACCAATTTCATGCAAAAACCAATTAACCGTAAATTCTCCCCCCTTACCTCAAATCAAGCTTTGATGATGAACAAGCTCCTCAATCTACACGAAATCCGCTTGCTAAGTTGCTGTTCTTGATCGTGCTTTTTCTCTTGCTCAAACCGTGTTCTCCTCTTCTTTCCAATTCTATTTTTTTTTTCCAAAATGGCAATGTTACCCCTCATCCCAAATAATCTTCTTTTTAATCCAAAATAAATACAATTCTCTTAATTCTTTTAATTCAAAAAAAAATCCAATTAATAACATTTTCTCATTTATATTAATATTAGCAATAATAATGATAATAATTAATAATAATTTTTACATTACTATCAATTATCACATTTTATCACAATTTATTAATATTATGAACTCTTGACCTTCCACAATAATTCTCAAAATACACCCGCGAATAAAATAATCACAGAAACCAAAAATAATTAAAAATGGGCGTTACAGTATGCGGTTGTGTATTGATTACCGCCAGTTGAATAAAGTCACCATCAAGAATAAGTACCCTTTACCCAGGATAAACGACTTGTTAGATCAATGAAAGGAGCCCGTGTGCTCTTGAAGATTGATTCATGGTCAGGTTATCATCAGATTCGTGTGAAGAGTTCTGATGTACCAAAGACCGCATTTTAGGGGCCGATATGGCCATTATGAATTTCTTGCGATGCCTTTCGGTGTGACGAATGCTCCAGCCGTTTTCATGGATTTCATGAATCAGATATTTCAACCTTACTTGAACCAACTTGTTTTGATCTTTATTTATGACATTCTCATTTACTCTCGTACTCCACAAGAGCACGAAGAACATCTAAGAATTGTCCTATCAGTGTTGCTAGAGAAACAACTCTTTGCCAAGTTAAGAAAGTGTGAGTTTTAGATGACAGAAGTGAAGTTTCTTGGTCATGTGATATCTCAAGGAGGCATGGCGGTATACCCCACAAAGGTTGAAGCGGTGATTAATTGGGAGAGACAAAAGAATGCTTCTGAAGTCAAAAGTTTCTTAGGATTGACAGGTTATTATTGGAGGTTCATTAAAGGTTTTTCTCAGTTGGCGTTACCAATGACTAGGCATACCCGGAAGGATATTCCTAATAGTTAGGATTTAAGTTGTGAGAAAATTTTTGCAAGTTTAAAGGAGTGGTTGACGACTACTTCTATTTTGATTATTCATGATCCTAGTAAGTCGTATGAAGTATTTTGTGATGCATCTAAGACAGGATTAAGGGGAGTTTTAATGCAGGGTGGTCAAGTGGTAGCTTATTCATTTCTTCAGTTGAAGGTTCATGAAGAGGATTATCCAACTCATGATCTGGAGTTAGCGTCTATTGTTTTTACACTGAAGGTATGGTGTCATTACTTAAATGGAGTGCAGTTTGAGATGTTTAGTGATCACAAGAGAGTATTTGTTTGATCAAAAACAGTTGAACATGCATCAAAGGAGGTGGATGGAGTATTTGAAGGATTTTTTTTACTTTGAATTGAAGTATCATCTAGGTAAAGTGAATTTGCAGATGTGTTAAGTCGAAAAAAAGTACGTGAAGCCGAGTTGATGATGTTTAAGCATGTGTTGTTAGAAAAGTTTTGAGATCTTGATCTTCAATTTGTTTGGACTCCTGATGTGTGATAATGGGAAACTTGAATGTTAATTCCACTATAAGGGAATGAATCCAACAAGGACAAATGACGGATACGAAGTTGCAAGGGATGTTGGATCAACTGGGTTTTAGTTCTGGATGATGTAGAGTTAAAAGGAAGATTTTGAAGGAAGCTCATAAAGGCGTTTTTACATACATCCTGATTCCTCAAAGATGTATCAAGACTTGAAGAAGGACTATTGGTGGTCTAGGATGAAAAAGGATATTGCGGAATATGTGTCCGAATGTGTGGTTTGCCAACAGGTGAAGATTGAGCACCAAAGACAAGGTGATTTGTTGCAACCTTTAGAGATTCCGGTATGGAAGTGGGACAACATTTCAATGGACTTTGCAAATGGGTTACCTCGTACACAAGCTGGTTATGATTCTATATGGGTGATTATTGGTTGAGAAAGTCCGCACATTTGTGAAGACTACTTATAAGGCAGGTCATCTTGCACGGTTTGTTTGTTGAAGAAATAGTGAGACTACATGGTATCTCCTTTAGTATGGTTCCAAATAGGGATCAAAAGTTTACTTCAAGATTTTGTAGAGCTTTTCAACAATCCATGGGATCAAAGTTGTGCTTAAGTACATCGAATCATCCTCAGACGGATGGTCAGACGGAAAGGACGATACAAACATTGGAAGATATGTTAAGAGCTTGTGTGATTGAAAGTGGAGAAATTGGAAAGAGCTCTTGCCATTGATTGAATTTGCATACAACAATAGTTACCACAAAAGTATCAGAATGGATCCTTACGAAGCTTTGTATGGGAGAAAATGTATAACACCTTTATGCTGGACGAAAGTTGGTGAAGAACAAATTCTAGGACCAGAAATTATGCAAGAAACTACGGAGAAGATAAGGATAATATGTGACAAGGTAAAGAAGGCACAAGGCCGTAAAAAGAGTTATGCGGATAATAGAAGGAGGCCTTTAGAATTTGAGAAGGCGATCATGTATTTTTGAAGGTTACTCCAAGATTGAGGTTGAAAGGACCATTTAAATCACGGAAGTTAAGTCCGAGATATGTGGAACCGTATCAAATTTTAGAAAAATTTGGTGAAGTTGTCTACCGTTTAACCTTACCACCTTCTCTATCCAAGATGCATGATGTTTTCACGTGTCTTAACTCCGAAACTCCATTCCTAATCCTCTTCAGCCAATTCTTCCAGATTCAATGGAGATAGAAACAGATTTGACTTTTGAACATTAAACAAGTCGTATTTTTGGAAGAGAAACTAAAATGTTAAGGAACAAGGAAATTCCTCTTGTTAAGGTTCAGTGGGACGAGATGCATTTGGGTGATGCTACTTGGGAACTTGAGTCAGAGATGCGGGAAGCTTACCCTCACATTTTCCTTGTAATCTTTAAAATCGAGGACGAATTTTTATTTAATGGGGGAGGATGTAATACTCTGTATTGTTCTAAAGTGCTCTAAATAATATCAGTTGAGATCAGATGAGTTTCTATGGGCTCTGAGAATTATCAGTTAAGATAATTAGAGTAACTAGTGAGCTCAAATTGACTTAATTAATATTATTCAACTCCGACCTTTTATTAATTGGTACAATTGAGACATTTTGATAATATTAGTTATGGACATTTTATAAATTAATACTCTTTTCTACCACACAAGCCTTTTGGTCTTACTATCTTTTTAGATATTTTCTATATATAATTTCATTTCCCTTGCCATGGAAAAAGGCTTAAAGGAGAGAAAAAGAATTGGTAAGAGGAAATAGAGAGAAATAAGGAAGAAAGCCTAGAGGAAGAAGAGGGGGGAGAGTTCATCATCATCATCTTCATCATCTCATTTCCATCATTCCAAAATCTTCATCTTCATTTTAGGTAGATACACTAAGTTAGGTTTGTTAGATAGAATTGGAAATGTTGATTGTGATATGTTTTATTCCATTTCCATGAAAACATGTTGTTCATAATAGAATTGGAAATGTTATTGTTCATGTTGCTTTTTGTTTGATAGCTTTGCATACATGTTTTGCTATGCCCTACATTACTTTATATGTATTATTTTGGTTCTTATACATGTTTTCTATCCATGATTAATTGTTTGTCAGATGTGTGATAACATGATTAAAAATAAGTAAGAATGGTGAGGAAACCTTAATGGAAAACTAATGAAATAAAGTAGTAAGATACTTAGGAAAAAATGAATGACTTAGATGACAATGCTTGTGCATTTGATGCATAAGTGTGTATCTTTGACAAGTAGTTGTCTAGTGGAGAGGTGAGGCATTATATGGAACATGTATTGGTTTTGCGTGACTTTGGGATTAAGGTGAATGCGTTTTCCTTGTGATTGTCGAATACAACCACGCTTTGTGTTTCGATCACGTAGTCGGAAACTGTTGAAAAGTATATTTCTGGCAAATATTTTTAATATCATATCCAAAGAGATTGGTGTTACTACCGCCGTTCTATAATTTCGATTGTTGTAAGTTCAAAAGGTATTCGAATTGTTTGTTTATGACTAAAGTATTCTTTTTACTTATAAGAAAATTAAGACAATAAAATTGATTTTAGAATAGAGTTTAGAAGTCTTGTCAAGATTGAGTTTCACTATCTTTGTTCTTTATATGTTCTTAATATCAATTGCATGCATTCAAACTCCAATGATAAAATTTAAGTGTCCTCTCAATAATATTTATGTCTAAATAAAATTGTGATGGTTACTAAATAAATTCTTAGATGATCTCTCCATCTAACTATTGATATAATAATCTTGAATGTTTAACACAATAGAAAAGTAGTGAATAAATCTATCTCTACAATTTATTCCCTACTTGGAAAAATATCTTAGGTCAAAAATCAAACTATCTTTCTCAACAATAATTTAATTCTGAATTTTCAATGTAAAGAGAAAATATAATTCCTTATATCAAATGTAGTTTGTCACATGCAATGATAGTAATGTTACATAAAAAACATAGG
Source organism: Lathyrus sativus (assembly GCA_963859935.3). Taxonomy (NCBI): domain Eukaryota; kingdom Viridiplantae; phylum Streptophyta; class Magnoliopsida; order Fabales; family Fabaceae; genus Lathyrus; species Lathyrus sativus. The sequence continues at coordinate 162,200 of CAWUDS030003439.1, forward strand.
ATAGCTACTACCTCAAGCTTGACAAGAAAGAAGTTTAGCTATTCATCATCTTCATTGATTCCATGGAAAATTCTTCAAGAATTTCTTCTTGCATGCCAAAACTCTCGAAGAACAAGAGAAATCTCTTCAAAAATCTCTCTGAGATTTTCTAGAAACCTAAGAGATGCTAAGACTAAAAGATGGAATGATTATGTCCAACATGCAAGGGAAAAGTGCAATAAATCGCCTATGGGGCGCCACCCTACAAAAAGTGGATTTTTTCTTCCAAGACATGACATGTGTCATTAAATTGCAAGTGATTGATTTCACCCAGTTCGCGGCGCGAAGGGTGGTCGCGGCGCGAATTGTCCAGCTTGAGAATTCATTGTTTTGCTTCGTGATTCCTCATCAATTCCTTTCCCAATCTTTTATCCTCACGAGTTGCTTTGGAGATCATTCTTTTCTTGACATACATTCTACAAAACTAGAGAAAAAGTGAAATATCTATTCGAAACAAAACAAAATAACTAAAATTGAATGTTTTACTAAATTGTGATAAAAAAATGTGTGAATTTAATAAGAAATCGGCAAAAAGGGACCGATAAAATATATAAAAATTAATACCAATTGGTCCCTAACAACTCTCCCCAACTTATCATTTTGTTTGTCCCTAAACAAAAGTTATTCTTAAAGCAAACCAATTTAAGAAAGCAAGGAATGAACAAGTGTTAGAGGATGATATTCAAATGGTTCAAAAGCATACAACACTCTTATGATACAGCTACTTTCAATATTAGACAAAAAATGAATAAAAATAATGGTTGGCTACAAAAATTATACCAAGAAATTCCAAGTAATACATGTCAAAATTGAATCAAAACTACACACACATCATAGTGATGATGAATAATCATAAGGGTTTTCTTACACTCATCCAAACAATTAAATCAACATCAACTCGAATCATGCGTTCATCACAACATACACTAAATCATGAAAATTTTGAGAATCAAGAGGTCTTTTAAGGGTTGTTATGTGGTTCGGGTTAAAGAGAAAGGACATGATCACAAGACTCAATTAAAGATTGCCTATTCCAAGAGAGCATTTCCTTTTATTCAACAATCTTTATTTTTTATTTTTTATTTTTTATTTTTATTTTATTTTATTTTTTATTTTATTTTTGATAACACACCACCATGAACTTTTTCTTTTCATTTTTCTTTTTTTTGGTTAGCTCTAATGTTTTCAAGGTGATGTATTATGTTTTCTCCCCAACTTTATCATTTTGATCATAGTTGATGCAATCAAGCTCTCTACTTAGACATAGGCAAAAATCAACATGTGACCAACTTTGATTTAGGTTCACTTGAAATGAAAGAAGTTAGGATCCATTTACCATATTATCAATGGTATTTAAATTTATACTTTGGATGGATCCTACTATAGGCTCAAAAGGGGTTTTACTACGGATCACTCCTCACAAGGTTTTTACTTTCTTTGGCCAAGTGGTTTTTCTCAAAAACAAAGATTGCCTCTATCCTTTTCAAAAATATTTTCTCAAAAAGTGGATTAATGTATGATTTAACATGATAAGAATGAGTTGAAAAGAAATTGTCGGTCTCCCGCATTTTAGTGTATAATGAAAGGTTACCTCACAATTGGTTAGGTCCTAATTTGATTCAAAGTAAACATGTAACTCAAGGAATTTTATGATAACAAATTTGTAACACACCATTAAATTATTCATATAAAGTCTAAAAATAAAAATAAGGTGTACCTTGAAGTGTCGACAGCTGGTTCTTATCATCACCACTCAAATTTTCCCAACTTGTTCGTCGCATTCCTCTTGGTTCCTTCAACTCACTCAAGCACAAAGACAATTAAACAAAAAGTTTTTAAAAAAAATGGGGTATACCACAAAGGTTTTTTAAAAACACACAATTTAAAAGTCACAAAATAGAAATGAATCCAACAACAAGTCTAGTGGTGAAACTAGAGCCACCAATGCACATAATGCAAAAACGAAATTAAAATAACAAAACTAAAATAACATAAATATATAAATATATATATATATATATATATATATATATATATATATATATATATATATATATATATATATATATATATATATATATATATATATATATATATATATATATATATAAAATATATATATATATATATATATATATATATATATATATATATATATATATATATATATATATATATATATATATATATATATATATATATATATATATATATATATATATATATATATATATATATATATATATATATATATATATATATATATATATATATATATATATATATATATATATATATATATATATATATATATATATATATATATATATATATACTACCACATAAGATCTTCACTCTTCTTCATCATCTTCACCACCTCCCGTAGTTCCTAAAACATCTTCCATCTGTGCATCTTTGTCCGTGCCTGGAGCGTGGCTACTGCTTCCTGCCCCCCCCCCCCCCCCTCCATAAAAGATGGTTTGCCCTCAGGCCAATTTGCATAAGCAAAGAGTGGTAAATGGGGTTTGAGGATGGTTGGTGTGAGAGGAAAGTGAGTAAAAATAAATAGGGGAAAACAATTTTTTTTTCGCTTCAGTTCGCGGCGCGAACTGTCAAAAACAGAATGCACACTTTTCTCAGTTCACGGAGCGAAGGGTGGTCGCGGCGCAAACTGATCAGGATTTTGAAAATTTTTTGAATCCGATAACACCCATCCAATTGCCCCTTCATTCTTTTTCAGCACTTGTGTCAATGTCTGCTCCTCTTGGGTAGATAAAACATACTTCAAATGTGGGGGTAGCATTTTCAATTCCAACTTTGATTCTTCCACTTTCTTCTTCTCATCCAACTCCTCAGTTTTTTCTTCATGAGAGGTGATCTCTCCACAAGACCCTAATTCACACAAAATTTCCGCAATTTCTTTTTCCTCCTTTTCGGTTAAGACGTTGTAAGATCCCATAAGAGATCTCTCCAAGGGACTAGAAAGATGGACTTGATTTGCAACTTCAATGATTTCCTCCTTGATTACATCGATTCAGAAGGAATCGTGCTTGTCTTTAGGATGCTTCATGGCTTCAAAAAGATTAAAAGTTACTTCTTCATCTTGCACTCTCACTTTCATGAGACCATCATCAATGTCAATCACCATCCGGGCTGTCTTCATGAATGGCCTTCCGAGAATTAAAGGAACATCACGATCCTCATCCATGTCTACTACCACAAAATCCACCGGGAAGAAGAACTTGTTTACCTTGACTAGCATATCTTGAGCAACTCCGTATGGTGAAGTGGTGGACTTGTCGGCTAGTTGGAGAGTCATTCTTGTTGACTTCATCTCAATGTTCCCTAACCTTTTGACAATAGATAAGAGAATTAGATTGATGCTGGATCCTAGATCAACCAAACCATTGCCAGTGGACGTATCTCCAATAGTCACCGATAAAACTACTCGGCCCGGATCAGACTCCTTCCTTGTGATGTTTTTTTGAATTATAGCACTGCACCGTGCATCAAGTAAAACTGTTTCATCTTCAGTATACCTCTTCTTTTTTGTGAGACTATCTTTCAAGAACTTTGCGTATTTTGGCATTTGTTCTAATGCTTCGGTGAATGGAATACTAATTTGAAGTTGCTTGAGTATATCCCTAAACCGTGCATAGTGCCTTGCATTGTCCTTCCTTGATGGTGCGTGTGGGTAAGGTAAGTGTTGGGCTGGAACATGACTCACACCTTTTTCCCCTCTTTTATTCTTCAACTTTGACTTTTTCTGAACATTACCCTCATGATTCTGTTTTTGTACAGTTCGCGGCGCGAAGCCCTGGCGCGGCGCGACCTGAGATAAATTTTTCTCCTCATCATTTTGAGCTTCCAACACTTTCTCCTCTCGGTTTCCAGCTATGATATTTGTATCATCCTCCACTGTACTGCTTCTTGTAAATATTGTTTTACAATGCTCCCTTGGATTAGTTTGAGTGTTGGCAGAGAATGATGGACTTGCTGAGACAGCCTATGTCCCATTAGTGGAATTCTAATGAAACCTTATAAAAATACAGAAAAATTTGAAATTTTTAAAGGACAATACTTAATTATTTAAAAACATACTGTTTCACATACATATGCTTCAAATATATTTTACAGAGTTTGACACCGTTAAGACTAGCGGCCTTGCCACATAGATAAAACATAAAATAAAAGTACAGAAAGGAAACCAAAAAGAAAGCATACCAAAAGGGACCTCCTAAGTCCAACAAGACTGACACTTATACTGACTGTAGTAGTAGGGATGTGATTAGCGTTTGACAAAACACTAACAGCTCCCAATCTAGATGTTATAGTAACACATCTCCACGTCACTTCATATCCTTTCCTTCTGAGTTGTCGGGAAGTACGCAAGATTCGAGCTCATCGTCTGATCGTCATAAAATAATCCAAAATGCAAAACAAAAATGACACAGGGCTAAGATTCATGTACAAGTTTAAAAGTGGGAATGAATGTGTAAAATAATAATATATATGGAAACCATATTTATACAAACAAGCGTATCTTATACCCACAATTACATATACTTTATTTATTCTAATGCATCCCTGAACTATATGCTGACTCAGGCCACTAAACGCTGTCAATGATATCTATCCCATTTACCAAGATCAGATATCACTAGACCACATGCCACCAACGTACTCCCAATTACCAAGAGCTACGCCACCTAACTTCACATGGAGCCTAGGTGTTATAAGTCGATCGTCCCTGAGAATTCAGGCCAAGAACCTTGTCTTGCCTAGCATGCATAGATAATAATCCCCGTCGGGATTGCAGGCGACTGATCAACCTCGTGCGTCCCATACCGCACGGCGGTGGACTTACACATTCCTTAATGCAAGTCTATATGATCACTCACTCATCTTGTGGCAACTCTTAGCCATAAGTATTAAGTTAATAATGGGGAATTATCGTATCAACTTTTCAAGTTATACTTATTATCTAGATACTTAGGTTGAGTACCAAATCCATCCAATGTCTTGCCATATTTGATCTTTGTCCTTACATAATAAGTTCAGTTTGTATAATGGGTAATTGTATGGTTAACTTCCCAGGTAAGAGAGGTGGACTGTAAACGGCATAGTCGACCAAGTCTTTCCTTAGCCAGAACCCAACCAAATATAACTACTCATTGTATCCAACTTTCCTTATGTTAATGGGGATCAATTACTTAATATCTAGCAATGTTTTTCTCTCATTAACCGATTATTTCCTTAATCTATCAATCACAATCATTCAAGTATAAATAAAATAAACAATTATAAAATTAACCGAATAATGCAAGCACAATACAATACCAAATTGTCAAAGATTATTCCTATGATAATTAATTAAGGCCGGCGTAACCTCGCCTAGTGATTTGTGAAAATCATTATTTGAGAATAGGCTCTCCTTAATTATTTATCGCTAGTAGGGCTTAGGTCACCACTACACACATATATATTAAGTTATTTTACGCTAACCGTCCCAATCGTATACGAAATCTTGCCCCCACCTTTTGTTGAGTGTTGTTGAAAGTCCACAAGTGTTGTCTTCGATCTTTGCCAAGAACCGATTACTTATGAAAATGATTTGGGCAGAACTTTGACGTATAAAACTCCCTTGAAACTTTAGAAGAACTTTTACCACAAAATACTCTAAAGGTTACGAACCGATATCGTGGGAACTTCGATAACTAAAACTAATATTGCTATATGAAGAAATTAGAGAAGGAAAGAAGTAAAGAAGTAAGAAAGATGATTTGTGATTGAATGAATGAAAATGGGGTGGAAGAGACCCCTATTTATACTAGTTGTAAAATATTAAAATAACATAATTTATCATCTTTTGCCCATACCTTCCAACTTTTCAACTCTTGCTAGTAAATATGTCTCTATCAAATATTTACTAATCTTTCATCAATAGTGCTTTAGGTGTTCTAGTATGACTTTGTGAAAATAATTTATGACAAAGGTATGGGAGCTTGATTTCATGACATAATATTATGTAGGATATTAATAGAAAATGAGATATATATTTCTTTTATAAAAAGTAAAATGTTAATAATATTAATAATAATAAAAATAGTAAAAAGGATAGTTATTTGATATTTTTATTGTCTTAAGATTATTTTATTTATTAATTGGTTTATAGAGTAAAATGATAATATTCAAATAAAATAAAATCAATTAATAATAACAAAACAAGAACAACAATAATGATAATAATAATATGAATAATTAATTAACTTAAAGTTAAGGGTTTTAAGTACCAATTTAAATTTCAAAGTTTAGTTTATAAAATGAAACGATGATATTCAAATTGAAGAATAAAAGTAATAAATATAAAAAGTAATTAATTAATAAATTAATTATTATAAGTGTTAGTTTCAACATTTAATTTTTAATAACTAGCATTGTTAAAATCTCAAATCTAACTAGATATATTATTTAGTGTATGGAAAAATTAGGATGTTACATTACCACCCCCCTTAAAAGAAATTTCGTCCTCGAAATTTAGCGTACCTAAAACATATGTGGATACTTCTGACGCATGTCTTCTTCTCTTTCCCAAGTAGAATCACCAGTTACATCATCCCACACGACTCTAACCAATGGTATTTGCTTTCCACGAAGTTCTTTAATACGATGATCTAAGATCTTGACAGGTATAGCCTCATATTCCAAATTATCTCTAAGTTCCACAGTTTCAGGCTCAATGACATGTGAAGGGTCCGGATAATACTTCCTCAGTTGTGATACATGAAATACATCATGAAGATTAGACAAGTTTGGCGGCAAAGCAATGTGATACGCTACAGGTCCAATCCGCCGTAGAATTTGAAAAGGCCCGATAAACCTTGGTGTTAACTTCCTAGTTTTGATTGCTCGTGCAATTCCCGCCCTAGGAGTTACCCTAATGAACACGTGATCTCCTGCCTCGAACTCCAAAGGTCTTCTCCTCTTATCATTATAACTCTTTTGACGGTCCTGTGCTGCCTTCATTTTTTCTCTAATAAGTTTAACCTGATCTGTCGTTTGTTGCACGAATTCTGAACCCAATATTTTATTTTCTCCAACCTCATACCAACATAAAGGTGTACGACACTTTCTTCCGTATAATGCTTCATATGGAGCCATGCCGATACTTGAGTGAAAACTATTGTTGTAAGTAAACTCAATCAATGGTAAGAACTCGTCCCAACTTCCTTTGTGTTCAAGAGCACAAGCTCTCAACAAATCCTCTAACGATTGAATCGTCCTCTCAGACTGGCCATCCGTTTGGGGATGATAAGCTGAACTTAACCTCAGTTTTGTTCCTAACTCTAAATGCAACTGATGCCAAAAATTTGATGTGAATCTGGGATCTCTATCACTGACTATACTTGAAGGTATTCCATGCAATCTAACAATCTCCTTTACATATACCTGAGCTAGTCTCTCTAATTTAAACGTCTGGTTGATGGGAATGAAATGTGCACTCTTTGTCAACCTATCAATGATCACCCAAATTGCATCATGTTGTTTCTGAGTCTTAGGCAAAGCGGTTACAAAATCCATGGCTATTCCGTCCCACTTCCACTCTGGAATATCTAAAGGTTGTAGCAATCCGGCTGGCTTCTGATGTTCAATCTTTGCCTTCTGACATACCAAGCAACTTTGAACATATTCTGCTATATGTCTCTTCATTCCAACCCACCAAAACATTTTCTTCAAGTCTTGATACATCTTTGTGGCTCCTGGATGAAAACTCAACTTACTTTTGTGGCCCTCTTCCAAAATCAACTTTTGAATATCCTGATTTTGAGGTACACACAACCTTTCTTTAAACCTTAGGATTCCATCACTCCTTATGTTAAACTCTCCATTTTGACCATTTCTTATATTTTCCTTTATGCTCACTAGACGGTCATCAAGTTGTTGTTCATCTTTGATCCATTTCAGAAATTCATTAGACACGACAATAGCGCCTATGAATATACTTCCTTCATTGTGATGTACTCCTAAGTTTAAATCCACGAATTTGTCAATCAACTCTTCTTCCTTCAACATCATTGCAGATACATGAAGTTTCTTTCGACTCAAAGCGTCTGCTACAACATTGGCCTTTCCGGGATGATATTGCAACTCAAAATCATAGTCCTTCAAGAATTCCATCCAGCGCCTTTGTCTCATGTTTAAATCTTTCTGATCAAATAAATGCTTCAGGCTTTTGTGATCACTTAACACAGTGAACTTTGATCCATAAAGATAATGCCTCCAAATCTTTAAGGCAAACACAATTGCCGCTAACTCTAGGTCGTGAGTTGGGTAGTTCCTCTCATGCACCTTCAATTGTCTTGATGCATAAGCTATCACTTTCCTTTCTTGCATCAACACACACCCAAGACCTTGATATGACGCATCACAATACACATCAAAATTTCCTAATGGGTCTGGTAAGATGAGTATTGGTGATGAAGTCAATCTTTCCTTTAGCTTCTGAAAACTTTCTTCACACTCTTTAGTCCATTCAAAGTTTTTACCTTTCCTCGTTAACTGAGTCATGGGCAAAGCGATCTTTGAAAATCCTTCAATGAACCTCCGATAATATCCAGCTAGTCCAAGAAAACTTCGAATCTCGCCAACATTCTTTGGACTCTCCCACTTTGTTATTGCTTCGACTTTACTTGGGTCTACTGCAATACCTTCTTTACTAATTACATGACCAAGAAATTGTACCTCCTTCAACCAAAATTCACATTTCGAGAATTTCGCGTACAATTGAAGGTCCTTTAATATCTGTAGCACAATTCTCAAATGTTCTCTGTGCTCTACCTCATTCTTGGAATAAATCAGAATGTCATCAATGAAAACTACAACAAATTGATCTAAGTATGACCTAAAGATCCTATTCATGTAATCCATGAATACTGCTGGAGCATTAGTCAAACCAAATGGCATAACTAAGTACTCATAGTGTCCATAACGGGATCTAAAAGCTGTTTTTGGAATATCATCTTCCTTCACCCTGATCTGATGATATCCAGACTTCAAGTCAATCTTTGAGAATACTGATGCTCCTTTTAACTGATCCATCAAGTCGTCGATTCTAGGCAAAGGATACTTGTTTTTCACAGTGGCTTTATTGAGTTGTCTGTAATCCACACAAAGTCTAGAAGAACCATCCTTCTTCTTCACAAACAAGATTGGAGCTCCCCATGGCGATACACTTGGTCTAATAAATTCTTTCTCTAACATCTCGTCTAATTGTTTCTTTAACTCCGCAAGCTCTGAGGGTGACATTCGATAAGGAGATATAGAAATTGGTCCAGTTCCTGGAACCAAGTCTATAGAAAATTCCACTTCCCTAACCGGTGGTAAACCTGGAACTTCTTCTGGAAAGACTTCCGGGAATTCACAGACTACGGGAAAATTTTCCACACTAGGGGTTTCTCCTACTGACATGGAGAATAGCATCATAAAACTTTGAGTGAGGGTTTCAGCTTTGCTGATTTCTCCACTATCTTCTCCAAATGTAAAAATTTTCTCCTTGCATCTCAAGTTGACATCGTTGGCTGATAACCAATCCATTCCTAAGATGACATCTAGGTCTTGTAGCGGGAGTACCACAAGATCTACTAAGAATCTTCTATTTTCTAAGATTATTGGACAGTCTACACAGACTGAATAAGTTACCATTCTTTCTCCCGAGGGAGTTGTGATAGTCAACTTATAATCGTGATCAACAATTTCGAATCCCAAAAATTCAGCACAAGAGGTAGATATAAAAGAATGTGTAGCTCCTGAATCGAATAAAACTGATACCAACTTATCTCCAATTAAACACATACCTTGAATTAACCCAGCTGACTTTGAGATCTCAGCTCCTCTAATTGTAAATACTCTTCCTGTGGTTGGCTTATTTTGATTCTGAGGTCTCTGACCAACACTTGGGCCTCCATTTCTTGCTCTCCCTATGTTGTTATTGTTTATTAGGCCGCTCCTCTGGCCTGTTGGTTGACTTTGTCCTTGGGGACAATCTTTGAGAAAGTGGCCTTTCTGACCACAGCGAAAACAAGTTCCAATATTTCTATTTGGACAATCTTTGTTAAGATGTGCCCCTCCACAGCTGTAACACTTGAACATTAACCTTCTAGAATCCTGGTTATGATAAGGTGTAGGCCTTTGATATGGCCTACCCCCTCGTTGGATTCTTCCTCCGTGGCCTCGGTTAAAGTGGCCCTTGTGATTGTTGTTTTGGGTTGATCCTCCTGATCCATATTGATTCTTCCTATTGTCAATCCCTTCCAACTCCAGACACCTTTCTACTAGCTCACCAAAGCGCATAATATGCAGAGGTAAAACTGCCCTCTGGATATCATATTTCAATCCATCTTGATACTTTTCACACATCCATTCTTCCCTTGGATGCAAGCGGTAAAACTCAGAATACTTTAGCAAGGATTCAAACTTCCTAGTATATTCTCCCACCGTCATCACACCTTGACGTAGATTCTGAAATTCTCTCTCCTTCTCTTTCCTACATAACTTTGGAAAATACTTCCCCAAAAATTCTTCTTTGAACAAGGTCCAATTGATTTCTCTTCCTTCCTCTTCCAATAATCTATACTTTCCTCTCCACCAAGCTTCAGCATCGCCTGTCAGCATGAATGTTGCATAACCAACCCTTCTATTCTCTCTACAGTGAGTGAAAGAAAATATCTTCTCCATTTCTTGCAACCATTTCTCAGCACCCTCCGGATTAAAGTCACCACCAAACTGTGGTGGTTTTCCTTTCAGAAACGAGTTCAATCCTGTATCCTCATGCACCATTTCCCTTTGTTGTTGCTGAAAGAGTTGATGATCTCGAGTGATTTGCAGGATTTGAGCATTTTGTTGTGTTTGAACTAACACAGCTGCAGCAAGTTCACGAACATCTCGAGTGTCAGCTTGAGAGTTCGTTCCAGTTTGGGAATGATCTTCTCGTCCAATGGGAATGGTAGGTGCTCCTTCAGGAGTAACTTCATCACTCGCATTCCTACGTATACCTCTAGTAGTGCCTCTAGCAGCACTCCTACCACGCCTCGCACCTCTGACGTTCTGAACCATAACTTCCTGAAAAGGAATAGTTATTAGGTTCAATCATTCACAAGACATAAAGAACATAACAATTATGTATATTTATATCCCAATGAATGATTCATCGATAAGGATTTTTATCAAGTCTCCCACAGGCAAGGGATAATTGTGTCTAAAATGTTGAATTAATATCTTAAATATAACTAGAATTCAGGAAAACATAATCAACATTTAATGTATAAACAAAAATGTATCAATTTATTTAATAACAACGATTACAAAAATCGTGACCATGTCTCATTCAAAAACCTCTACTTGTAAACCAAGCTAAGACTAATAGTGGTAAAACTATAATTATCATTATTGCTACGAAATCTTTACCTAATTCTTCATGCTTGATGATACCAATAACAAACAAAATAATGACAAGAAGAGTGATGAATAAAAGAAAGGATTTAGCCATTTGAAAGGTATAGATAAATATTTAGGAATTGATATGAAAATAATGGATGGGTGTGAAGTATTTATAAAGTGAATTTTGTGAAGTGTCCGTTACGTTACCGTTGGGTTTGTGACCGTTGGGGAGGAAAAATAAAGTGTGCTAAATAAGTTTCCTAGACCATTATACTAGAAGGCTCTCAAGATGAAGACTCAATGCACAGAAGAAAAGTTATCATCCAGTTTGGAATCCAACTTGATACAGTCAGTATAATTCTAGACACTTACGGTCCGAGCTGAATCGACCAGCTCTGATACCATTAAATGAGACAGCCTATGTCCCATTAGTGGAATTCTAATGAAACCTTATAAAAATACAGAAAAATTTGAAATTTTTAAAGGACAATACTTAATTATTTAAAAACATACTGTTTCACATACATATGCTTCAAATATATTTTACAGAGTTTGACACCGTTAAGACTAGCGGCCTTGCCACATAGATAAAACATAAAATAAAAGTACAGAAAGGAAACCAAAAAGAAAGCATACCAAAAGGGACCTCCTAAGTCCAACAAGACTGACACTTATACTGACTGTAGTAGTAGGGATGTGATTAGCGTTTGACAAAACACTAACAGCTCCCAATCTAGATGTTATAGTAACACATCTCCACGTCACTTCATATCCTTTCCTTCTGAGTTGTCGGGAAGTACGCAAGATTCGAGCTCATCGTCTGATCGTCATAAAATAATCCAAAATGCAAAACAAAAATGACACAGGGCTAAGATTCATGTACAAGTTTAAAAGTGGGAATGAATGTGTAAAATAATAATATATATGGAAACCATATTTATACAAACAAGCGTATCTTATACCCACAATTACATATACTTTATTTATTCTAATGCATCCCTGAACTATATGCTGACTCAGGCCACTAAACGCTGTCAATGATATCTATCCCATTTACCAAGATCAGATATCACTAGACCACATGCCACCAACGTACTCCCAATTACCAAGAGCTACGCCACCTAACTTCACATGGAGCCTAGGTGTTATAAGTCGATCGTCCCTGAGAATTCAGGCCAAGAACCTTGTCTTGCCTAGCATGCATAGATAATAATCCCCGTCGGGATTGCAGGCGACTGATCAACCTCGTGCGTCCCATACCGCACGGCGGTGGACTTACACATTCCTTAATGCAAGTCTATATGATCACTCACTCATCTTGTGGCAACTCTTAGCCATAAGTATTAAGTTAATAATGGGGAATTATCGTATCAACTTTTCAAGTTATACTTATTATCTAGATACTTAGGTTGAGTACCAAATCCATCCAATGTCTTGCCATATTTGATCTTTGTCCTTACATAATAAGTTCAGTTTGTATAATGGGTAATTGTATGGTTAACTTCCCAGGTAAGAGAGGTGGACTGTAAACGGCATAGTCGACCAAGTCTTTCCTTAGCCAGAACCCAACCAAATATAACTACTCATTGTATCCAACTTTCCTTATGTTAATGGGGATCAATTACTTAATATCTAGCAATGTTTTTCTCTCATTAACCGATTATTTCCTTAATCTATCAATCACAATCATTCAAGTATAAATAAAATAAACAATTATAAAATTAACCGAATAATGCAAGCACAATACAATACCAAATTGTCAAAGATTATTCCTATGATAATTAATTAAGGCCGGCGTAACCTCGCCTAGTGATTTGTGAAAATCATTATTTGAGAATAGGCTCTCCTTAATTATTTATCGCTAGTAGGGCTTAGGTCACCACTACACACATATATATTAAGTTATTTTACGCTAACCGTCCCAATCGTATACGAAATCTTGCCCCCACCTTTTGTTGAGTGTTGTTGAAAGTCCACAAGTGTTGTCTTCGATCTTTGCCAAGAACCGATTACTTATGAAAATGATTTGGGCAGAACTTTGACGTATAAAACTCCCTTGAAACTTTAGAAGAACTTTTACCACAAAATACTCTAAAGGTTACGAACCGATATCGTGGGAACTTCGATAACTAAAACTAATATTGCTATATGAAGAAATTAGAGAAGGAAAGAAGTAAAGAAGTAAGAAAGATGATTTGTGATTGAATGAATGAAAATGGGGTGGAAGAGACCCCTATTTATACTAGTTGTAAAATATTAAAATAACATAATTTATCATCTTTTGCCCATACCTTCCAACTTTTCAACTCTTGCTAGTAAATATGTCTCTATCAAATATTTACTAATCTTTCATCAATAGTGCTTTAGGTGTTCTAGTATGACTTTGTGAAAATAATTTATGACAAAGGTATGGGAGCTTGATTTCATGACATAATATTATGTAGGATATTAATAGAAAATGAGATATATATTTCTTTTATAAAAAGTAAAATGTTAATAATATTAATAATAATAAAAATAGTAAAAAGGATAGTTATTTGATATTTTTATTGTCTTAAGATTATTTTATTTATTAATTGGTTTATAGAGTAAAATGATAATATTCAAATAAAATAAAATCAATTAATAATAACAAAACAAGAACAACAATAATGATAATAATAATATGAATAATTAATTAACTTAAAGTTAAGGGTTTTAAGTACCAATTTAAATTTCAAAGTTTAGTTTATAAAATGAAACGATGATATTCAAATTGAAGAATAAAAGTAATAAATATAAAAAGTAATTAATTAATAAATTAATTATTATAAGTGTTAGTTTCAACATTTAATTTTTAATAACTAGCATTGTTAAAATCTCAAATCTAACTAGATATATTATTTAGTGTATGGAAAAATTAGGATGTTACACTTGCTTGTTGTTTTGCCAATTGTTTTGCAAGTTGGCCTACTTGAGTCTCCAAGTTTTTGATTGCTGCTTCATTGCTTTTTTGACTTGCCATGGAAGCTTGTATGAATTGTGCAAGTGTATCTTCTAACTTGGAACTTCCTCCTTGTGATTGTTGGACTTGTGTGTTTGGACTTTGATATGGACTTTGTTGCTGAAAATTTTGATTGTTGAATCTTGATTGTTGGTAGCCTTGGTTGTTCCTTTGAAAAGTGTTGTTGTGTTGTGGAGGATATCTTTGGTAACCTTGACCTTGATTGTTGACATAAATTACTTCCTCTTGAATCGGGGGACAAAATCCGGTTGGATGATCTCCTTGACAAAGTTCACAACTTGCTACTTGATGTCTAACTTGTGTTCCATGAATCTCTTTCAATTGTTGTGGAAGTTTGGACATTTGTTAAGTGAGCAGCTCCACTTGTTGAGAGAGTAGCTTGTTTTGGGCAAGTATAGCATCGTTGATATTCAACTCAAGAACCCCCGCTTTCCTTTGTGAAGGACTACGGTTGTCTTGACTTTGTCGATCATTGAGTGCCATTTGATCAATAATGGTTTTCGCTTCCTCCGCATTCTTTGACATGAGAGAACCACCTGCGGTAGCATCCAAGAGCGTCTTTTGTGATGTTTGGAGTCCGTTGAGAAAATTGTGAATTTGTGTGAGATCATCAAACCCGTGACCTTTGCATTTCCTCAACATGGATTTGAATCTTTCCAAGCCTCGTTTAGAGACTCATTGCTTCCTTGTGTGAACACCGAAATAGCCGTTTTGGCTTCCATGAATCGGGATTGAGTGTAATACCTCTCTAGAAATCTTTCTTCTAACAAATTCCAATTCGTCATCACTCTTGTTGGTTGATCAAGGTACCAATCTTTTGCTTTTCCCACCAATAAGTGTGGAAACATTCTCTTGAATAAGTTTTCTTCACCTGCTTCATCTACTCCCGTAGAACCCGCAATCTCATAAAATTTAATGAGATGGTTGTACGGATCTTCATGATCCATTCCGATGAATGGATTTGCATAAAGAAGTTGAAGGATTCCGGTCTTCATCTCCGTATTCCTTCCGCCTCGAGCAAATTGAGTTATCCGCCTTGGACTATTAGCGGACATTTCGATATGAGCGTCGCCACCCATACTTCCTTCAACGGTTTCTACAACTTCCTCTTCAATTTGAGCAAGTGCAGAATTTGTTGCTTCTTCTCTCCGGTTCCTTTTGTCGGCTAGTTTCTTTCTCCTTCGTGTCTTGCTATTAAGCCTTCAGATTGTTCTTTCAATTTCGGGGTCGAATTGAAATTGCTCCTCGGTGGCTTTTTCTCGCATGCACTAGAATCTACAAAACTAACAAACCAAGTGAAACACAAGAGTGATAGAAATAAAAATAAAAACAAGAACTTAGAACAATGAATTATTGCAATGCATGTAATATCGACACCAATCCCCGGCAACGGCGCCAATTTGTTGAAAAGTATATTTCTGGCAAATATTTTTAATATCGTATCCACAGAGATTGGTGTTACTACCGCCGTTCTATAATTTCGATTGTTGTAAGTTCAAAAGGTATTCAAATTGTTTGTTTATGACTAAAGTATTCTTTTTACTTATAAGAAAATTAAGAAAATAAAATTGATTTTAGAATAGAGTTTAGAAGTCTTGTCAAGATTGAGTTTCACTATCTTTGTTCTTTATATGTTCTTAATACCACATGCATGCATTCAAACTCCAATGATAAAATTCAAGTGTCCTCTCAATAATATTTATGTCTAAATAAAATTGTGATGGTTACTATATAAATTCTTAGACGATCTCTCCATCTAATTATTGATATAATAATCTTGAGTGTTTAACACAATAGAAAAGTAGTGAATAAATCTATCTCTACAATTTATTCTCTACTTGAAAAAATATCTTAGGTCAAGAATCAAACTATCTTTCTCAACAATAATTTAATTCTGAATTTTCAATGTAAAGAGAAAATATAATTCCTTATATCAAATGTAGTTTGTTACATGCAATGATAGTAATGTTACATAAACAACATAGGATAGCTACTACCTCAAGCTTGACAAGAAAGAAGTTTAGCTACTCATCATCTTCATTGATTCCATGGAAAATTCTTCAAGAATTTCTTCTTGCATGCCAAAACTCTCTAAGAACAAGAGAAATCTCTTCAAAAATCTCTCTGAGATTTTCTACAAACCTAATAGATGCTAAGATTAAAAGATGGAATGATTATGTCCAACATGCAAGGGAAAAGTGCAATAAATAGCCTATGGGGCGCCACCCTACAAAAAGTGGTTTTTTTCTTCCAAGACATGACATGTGTCATTAAATTGCAAGTGACTGATTTCACCCAGTTCGCGGCGTGAAGGGTGGTCGCGATGCGAACTGCCCAGCTTGAGAATTCCTTGCTTTGCTTCGTGATTCCTCATCAATTCCTTTCCCAATCTTTTATCCTTACGAGTTGCTTTGGAGACCATTCTTTTCTTGACATACATTCTACAAAACTTGAGAAAAAGTGAAATATCTATTCGAAACAAAACAAAATAACTAAAATTGAATGTTTTACTAAATTGTGATAAAGCTTGTGTGAATTTAATAAGAAATCGGTAAAAAGGGACCGATAAAAAATATAAAAATTAATACGAATTGGTCCCTAACAGAAAC
Source organism: Lathyrus sativus (assembly GCA_963859935.3). Classification (NCBI taxonomy): domain Eukaryota; kingdom Viridiplantae; phylum Streptophyta; class Magnoliopsida; order Fabales; family Fabaceae; genus Lathyrus; species Lathyrus sativus. Next base: position 179,288 of record CAWUDS030003439.1, read on the forward strand.
AACCCTTGAGATGTGTCATCCCAAGAGCTGATGATTTGTAGAAATCCTTTGGGATGTACGCATTATTACTTTGATAGGTTTGAGTCCCGTGTATACGAATGGAGCTTACGGGTAAAAGGCTTGAAATGAGGAGAGGTCCCATGGCATGCAACGGTTCCTGTGGAAAGCACCTTGAATCCGAAATCCATTTCGTATATCAAATTACAATACAAGAATCCGTGACCCGTGCCGATAGTCCTAGATGTAGGGGAGGACGGGAATGTTTGCCTTGGTATGGTTTCTGATTAGTGATAGTTTGAGTTTCTGAACTCAAGCGACATGTTTCCATATAGTGCAAGTATTGTAAATTCAAGTCTCCGCCCTTTTCCCCTCTCGACTCGGATTACTAGATGATTAGAACCTTGTAAAGCCAAGAGAACCCATAAGATAGGGAACCCACTAGGATTATTATCTCACCTCCATGTTGTTGATTATCGTTCAGGTAAATCTGATTCGGCAAAGGGTAAGGACAAGGTCGTTTGATGTTCTTACTTATCTCACTTTTGGGTTGACGTTTCGCTGTGAAGACTCTTGTTTTGAGATCATTCTTTTATGATCTAGTTCTTAGTTGTATTTTAAACATCTTGTATATATTATGCCACCTTTAGATGCTTTGTTTTGGCATGTGCTATGTATAATGTGTTACTAGAAACTTGTATATTTCAGTACCAAATTTGCAATCATGCATGATATGGAAATTCTAGATATATATATTATATGCGGGTGTTACATCCTCATTCCCAAATACACCAAAATTCTGAATTCTTTCATTCTCTTCTCCCTCGTTACTCACTTCCAATAATTTCTATATTTTCTTTCACTAAAATTTGCCTTAGTACCTAGTGAGTGAAAAAATTTGTTAGGAAGTTTATGTACTGACATCGTGGTTTACTTGATTGATTCAAGAGTGTGATTCTCTTGAAGGTTCTCGTGTTTGGTTCTAAAAGTAAACCTCTGAAAATCTCTATTTTGTTCTAGAACTTGTCATGATAAAAAGTTAGATTTGATTCGTGAGATTAGCCAATAGAATCTCTACTTAACTCACGAGCTTAGCTCGATAAAAACTCTTGTTTGGTTAGGGAAATCACTTCGTGTAAAATCTTTCGTCTAACTTGTAACAAAGGATCGTGGGCATAACCTATAAAAATTCAAGTTATTATTAAAACTCTCAAGGAGCCATTCTTGGTGAGAAGACTAGGACAAAATTCGGTCAAACCACTACAAATCTTGGTGCAATCTCTATAACCTTCTCTATTTATTTATTTATTCACTTTATTTTATGTCATTTTGATTTAAATATGTTTATTGTTTACTGCTCTTCTCTGTTCCATTATCATACTAACGCAATTTTTTATTTTAAGTAATAATATTTTAAATTAATTACAATTTTAAATGTCACAATTCAGTCTCATCTTATGGGTAGAGTCACTTGTTCATCAATAAATACACCCATCCAACAATGTAAAAACTTAAGCAAACGAGAAAATGAGACAAACTTAAAATGCAACCTAGAAACAGTAGATTCAACGTATAAAATGACTCACGCTAGAGAATTTGCGTCAAAGAAAAGAACAAGAGACATTATTTTAGAGTTATGCTAATAGAATTGAAGAAATATGACTCGGTGCTTAAGAAGGTGATAACCCTCACAAGAATTGAAAAGCTCTCCCCTAAATGTGAAATTCCTTACATCTAAACATCCCTTACACACAACTGCGCAGGAACACACCTCGCCTTTGCTTAATTTACATAATCTCCTTTATTCAACTCACACTTATATAATTCTGCATGCATTTTATACTAATTTGAGTCTAAGAATGCTAATTTTTCTTATAGATATTTTTCATTATTCATTGAAGAATCATCTCAGCAGCATAAAAACCTCTTACAATAATCATTATTACTAGACCAGTCATCATATGAAAGTCTAAACATTCTAGTTTGAATCTTAATAATTTTAAGCTTAAAAAACTACATCCAATAATAATATTGTTTCAAATTTAAACTCTTAAAATTAAAATCCAACAAAACAATACAATTAATCAAATATGGATAACACACCATTAAAAAAAAAGTACAAATTACATAATTTATCATATTTAAATATTAAAGTTATATCACACTTTTTTTTATTATATATATTTTTATTTTATTTATTTCATAATATAGATTAACTGCAACATTATCCATCTAACACACCAACTAGAATTATTGTGATGGTTTATCCTTCAAATAACATCCGCATTAGTAACATAGTTTCCATCCACACGAAGATCAAGACCAGTAACAAAAGCAGAATCATTAGATGCCAAAAATAACACAGCATCCGCCACATTATTAGTCCTTAAAACCACTCCTTTTAACATTGAGTATTTTGAAAAAATCTCTTCCACTTTCTTTGCATCGGCGTCTAGCAATTTCTCAGTTAACGATGTTGCTAATCCATTTGGCGACACAGAGTTCACTCTTATACCATATTTTGCAAGTTGCACACTGGCGGAGCGCATTAACCCTATTACCGCATGCTTTGACATCGAGTAATCTGTCCCCGTCGCAACACCGTAGCTACCGGCTATGCTCGCCGTGCATACAATGCTACCCTTCACTTTACCCGTCACCATCGCGCGTGCAGCGTATTTTACGCACAATGCCGTTCCTATAGCATTAGTTGCAAACACTCCGTTAGCTTGAGAAACGTCAAGTTCCAACAAGGTTTGATCACTTGGACTTACAATTCCGGCATTACAGTGTATGATATCTACCTGTAGTAAAAAAGAAAAAAAATTCAACGTTGAGGATAAAAAAAAAGACATTAATAAATTTATTTGTATTACAATTTTGTAAGAAAATTTATATAAGATTGTACTTACTTGACCATAAGAATCGACAGTTAGTTGAACGAGATTTTTGACATCATCTTCAATTCTAATATCACAATGAATAAATCTGCATTTATCGGTACCAATAGATTCAGCCACTTGAATTCCTAATTTGTCTTGAATATCAGCAATCACCACCATACGAGCACCTTGTTTGGCAAAGAGATGCGCCGTCTCTTTGCCGATACCGCTGGCACCTCCGGTGATGATGGCTACTTTGCCTGCTAACCTTAGACCACTTTTGGTTGATGAAGATTCTGCCATTTTTGATGTATAGAGAGAATGATATTTTTTTATGTATAGAAAATGGATCCTTACTAGCCTTTTATACTAATGTGATGCATTAGATTTTTGTACGAGACGTGATAGAATAGAACAAGTCATGTTCAACTTTTTAGATTGCGTTGACGTTCATGAATCACGGAACTGTAATTAGATATTAAATGTTTTAATATAGTATAAATATTTTTAAAAACTAATTTTCTTTTAATTGTATTTATCCACTATTTTAACATATGTTATATGTTTAATTTAATGCCTCGTTTATTAAAGTTTTTTTAAATTAATATTTATATAATTGTGTTTTTTGTTAGAAGTATTTTTTTTATAAAAAAATACTTTAAAAATAACTTCTACAATTTGTTTTAAAAATATTTTTGTATATGTCTGTAATTTTGTTTTGGATATCACATACTAAAAACATTAAAATTTAAAGATTTTATAAATAGTTTTCATGAAAAAAATGAAAATTTTATTTTAAATTATGCAACTTGTATTATATATTTTTTAATAATAAATATATAATACATGATTATTTAAGATATTTTCAATTTTAAAAAATAAATTTGAAATAAATCCTACCATTTTGAAAAAAAATTATATAAAAACTATTTAAATTTGAAATATAAAGATTAAATTAATTAGTAAAAATCTTAATATGACTTCTTTGATAAGAAAATATTAATAAAAATAGCTATTGAATAACCTCCTTTTTTAATATATCTTCAAAAATAGTAGCACGCCAAAGTGGTGCAAATTGTCAACAAAACTGGCCTCCACAAAATAAATACCCACCGTAAGTTATTGAATTAAGTTAATTTTAGCTAGTGTCGAGGACCTTCCTACTCTGAAAAAACAACAAGAGAAATACTAAATCAACACATTATTGAAGACTAACTTTTTATGAGTTTTAAATTTCATTATCTTTATCTTGCAAGCATGCATGTCGGTTGCTAGTGTCCAGAACCTTTCCACTTTGAAAAACAACAAAAGAAATACGAAATCAACTCGTTATTGAAGACTATTGTGAGATCATATTTATGATTTTTAATTTAAGTTTTAAATGTTATTTTTCTACCAGCGGTTGTAACATACGTCAGTTCCTTTATGTTGGTCCCGCAAGAACTGAGAGAAAAGGATAGGATAGAGCAGGACGAGGCAGGAGGGGTCATTGTTGAGGGAAAGGATTAGCTACTTTGGTACCTTTAGTAGTAACAATGTCATGTGTGTATGAATAAATAATAATAAAATAGTTGTTTTTAGTGAGAGAGAATGATTCATTAGAGAGATATACTTAAAAGATAGGGGTGTCACTCTCATTTATTTACTTGCAACATTTGTTGCAGATTGTAACAATATTTTTTATGTGCAGAAAATATGTTTTCTGCAGATTTTTCAATCGATTTTAGAATTGATACATTTTATATATTTTTACAGAATTTTTAAAACTGATATTTAATTTTTAGTTTTTCATTAGTTTTTTAAATATTCAGTAATATATATAGAGGTGTCACCGAATTTTAAAAAATCTAATTTTAAACATTTTTATTTTTAATTATTTGTTTTTTTTACTTAAAAATTTGTTATGGGTTATAAAACAAAAAAAAATCGTATGAAATATGTTACTTGGGGATTTTTATGTCGATTTTTGAATGAATATATTTTATGCATTTTGTTCGGTTCTGAAACTAGAAATGAATGTAGTTGAAGAATTAAAGAACTTGAAACAATGATGTCGATCTCTATTACAGATGTCACGAGCATGACAAGCTTCCTGTCATGCTTTTAGAATAGTCGGCGCTGGTCAGCAGAGTGACGGGAAGTCTGTCATTGTCTCCCGGCAAGATTTATCCTGACATTCGTCACAGAGGTGACAAGTTATAAAAGGGGTGGTGACGAGCTAGGCGGCAGTCATCATGGCTGCCAGAGAGCGTTTTCGAGCGAGCAATCCAATTTTTGATGTTGTTTTCTTGTGTGGTCAATGTTTAACTATTGTTTTCGAGTATTTGGTGTAATTAATTAATTAAGGTGAATTATTATTATGATGAAGCAATAATTTAATTAATTTTCCTAATTATATATGGTGAATTGTGATTATGTTTATGAGTCGTTGCATTGTGAATAGAATTATGTGTTGTGAATGTCATTGTATGTGTTACGCTGAGGTGTTTAGTTCAGAAGTGGGGACTGGTGTTGAATGCTATATTGTATGTTGTTCATGGTTAGAAATGGTATCATAATTATCGTTGTTGCATTTCTTGTATGTCATGCATCATACTGTGTCAGTGTGTTGAAAGAGGCGAGTCATGGGTTCAAGAGTGAGGACATGTGATTTTCCAGGATTCAAAAGTAGGGATTTGGGGTTCAGAAGTGGCGACCCAGTTCGAATGAGAAACCATTGTTGAGTGGATGAGATCAGTAACAAACATCTGATGTCCAAATTGGTACTACATGCATAGATTCGAGTTGTGAGACACATTGCATACATAAAAGCTATGTGAATTGATTTGTTGTGTTAGTGTGTAATTGAACGAGCGTTGTTGATTGTGATCAAACTACCCTTGCATTCTTTTACACCGTTAATATATTTGAGCATATTCACACCCTTTTCTTTCTTGTTTGTTTTGTGTTTCTCTGTATGTTGTAGTACAAATACTCGGGAGGAGTAAGTGTTGTTGTGAGTTGGAAGATGGTCTTGGAGCTTTTCTTTGTTTATTTTATAGCTTTTCGCTATTTAGTTGGGTAATGCTCTGATTTGTAACATCGGGATGAGCCATTTTATTTGTTGAGTTAATCATTAGATTATGTTATTTTGATTAAGTATTTTCAACTTGATGAGTTGATTGAAGTTATGTTATTTAATTGAGTTCCATTGCGAGTTTTAAAATTATTTGGAAAAAATGCATGTTGTGTTTGAGTAACATCCTAAATTATGGATTTCTATCCTTTTAATCGTGAGTCGAGGTTTAGGATGTTACATATGTTATGGTCTGTACGAGGACAAACATAGCTTACGAAGTGAGCCTTGTAATCAGGTATATGGAAAATCCTGGGAAGGCACACTGACAAGCTTTGAAGTGGATTCTAAGATACATAAAATGATCCCTGAGTGGGTCCTGGTTTATGGTGGAGCCATGAGTGATGGCAAAGCTGAAGTCAAGATTTGTCGACTCTGACTATGTAGGATGTATGGATGCCAAAAAATCTATTTTTAGATATGCTTTCACTATGTTTGGCACAATAATTTGTTGGAAAGCTTCTCTTCAGAAGTTTGTTGCCTTATCAATCACTGAAGATGAATATATTTCCCTCACTAAAGCTGTGAAAAAATCATTGTGGATTAAAGGGTTTGTTAAGAAACTAAAACTTCAAGGTCGGGTTATACTGTTAAATGTGATAGTCAAAGTTCTATACATCTGTCAAAGAATTTATACTATCATGAGAGAACAAATCACAATCATGTTAGGTTGCATTTCGTCAAAGAGAAAATCAAAAGTGGAGAAGTCAAAGTGATGAAGGCTTCGACATATCACAATGTTGCAGATATGATCACCAAGTCGTAAGTTCTTCCACTGTATGCAGTTAATAAAGCTGCATAATGAAAGCTAGTTTGTTCCCTTAATGTTGTAGAGTTTGTTTCAAGGTGGATATTTGTGGTATTTTGGATAAAAATATAGTCTCGAGAGGGATATCTTCATGTTTCGACAGAAGTTGTGTAGGTTATAGTCGAAGTATGTTCTAGCATGAAGTTGTATAAGTTAGCTTGTTGGTCAAGTTAGCTTTTAAACAGGTTGCTGAGAGAGGGTTAAGGTTGGTTGATATTTGCATGTAAACAATTTGCCCAAATTGTGAAAGTAAATAGTAAAACAACTTTAATTATTTGTTCTTCTTCTTCTTTCCTCTTCTCTCTCTTTCGTAAACCTGAAAAGGGTTTCTTGTATTTGTTCAAGACTCTCAATCTTTCTCATAGTTTTATTTGTTCATGGTGCGGTGTTTGTCCCGACAGGTCTCTCGTGTGTCCTCGGATATTCCAAGCTTAGAGATGAGAATGGCGTGCCATCAAATTTCCATTGATCCCATTGTGAAACATGTGTGCCAAAGGAAACACAAGGTTGGTGAGGAAAAAGAGCGATTATTGGTGAAGACGTGCAAAAGATGATAAGTGTCAGTTTTACAATAGAGGTAAAATACCCATCTTTGCTGGTTAATGTAGTTTTAGTAAAGAAGGCATCAAAAAAATGGTGCATGTGTGTCAACTTTACTGACCTTAACTCTATATGTCCCAAAGATTTGTATCCCTAGCCAATATAGATCGCTTGATTAATGGATCTTTTGGATACAAATAATTGAGTTTCATAGAGGCCTACTCTGGATACAACCAAATCAAGATGGATCTTGTAGATGCACCTAAGATAAGATTCATGTTTAATCATGGCAACTATTATTACAACATCATACTTTCTAGTCTTAAGAACGCAAACACCGCCTATCAGAGACTTATGGAAATGGTGTTCTCAAAACAAATAGGGAGCAACCTTGAAGTCTACATTGATGAAACGATAGTAAAGATCTCAAAAGGGAAGTATACTTAAAAGATATCATAAGGTCAGTCAAAGACTATAACATGCACTTAAGGTTTGCCAAGTGTTCATTTGGCATGCATGCAAGCAAATTCCTTGGATTTATGTTAACTTAGAGAGGCATACAGGTGAACCCATACAAGTTCCAAGCAATCATTGATATGAGGAGTCCTTTCAATTTTTAATAGGTTCAACAACTAACAGGGTACCTAGCTGCCCTGTCTCATTTTATTTCTTGGGCACGTGACAAGGCTTTTCACAAACTTAAAATCCTTTTTAGCTTCATCTCCCATCTTGACACACTTTATAATAGGTTTTACCTTATAACTTTATTTATCTGTTACTAACCAAGAAATGTGCTCACTACTCGTCCAAGAAACAAATAAGGTGGAACGACCTGTCTATTTCATGTCAAATCTGTTTAAGGGCACTAGGGCCAAATATCATAAGATTAAGAGGTTTGCCTCGATGATCATAGTAACCGCAAAGAAGCTCAACCCTTACATTTAGGGGCACCGAGTAATGGTAATGACAAATTACCCCATTCGACAGTCCTGAGTAATCTATATTTATCAGGAACAATGGTGTCTTATGCAGTTGAATTATTTAGTATGACATTCAGTATATACTAAGAAGAAGCATCAAATTACAGGTAATGGCTGATTTTATAGTAGAAATCAGTTCACCAAAAGGCAAGGAGGTTCCCTCCACCTGGATGCTATTAGTATATTGTACCTCAAACTTGTGGGGAAACATATTAAGGATAGTGTTATAAGGATCAGACAATATGTTGATAGAGTAATTATTGAAGTTTGAGTTGAAGGATAACAATAACTAGTATGATTATGAATCCCTTATAAGTTACATGGCCCTCGCCCTTGTGGTTGGCGTATCAAATTTAAAAGCCAATAGTGGTTCTTAATTTGTAGAGAAATAGGTTTATGGTGAAATTTAGATGAAAGAGCCCCAAGTTGTCAAGTATCTACAAAATATATGTGATTTGTCAGAATGTTTCAAAGCTTTCGAGATAATGTATGTTCCCAAGGAGAAAATTTCAGGCATCCCTTCTATCCAAGCTCGCCAGCTCGAAGAAAACATATTATAATTGCATTGTAATTCAAGAGATGCTCGTCGTCTCTAGTATCGAGACGGGAGATACCAGGACGATTAAGGTCACACATACCACTAGTTGTATGGCACCATAACACACTATATGTAATCATATGAACAAACAAACACACACACACACACACACACACACACACACACGCGCATTTATGCATGCTCGCTCGCGTGCACATACGTAAGCACGCATAAAAAAGAAAGTACACCACTTTTTGTTTTATAAACACTTTTCATCACACACTCTATGATGAACAAGTAACACTTCAAACTTTATTGAAAATTTGAAGAATGTTGTAGGTTATATGATTTTTCAAACCCAAAATTAGGATTGTAGACTTTTATTTGCAATATCACAATTTAAATGAATATCACTTAATTGCTCAAAATCTACCTTTGTTTAGAAACTTGAAAATTATCCAAAGTTTCAAAAAAAAACATGAAAATATGATGATCACTTGAAATTTTTATTTGAATTTTATAATAAAAATTTAAAGTTTTTAATTTTGTTTTCAATTGTAAAACAATTTATACACACACACACACACACACAGAAACTTCCATGAACCAATGGAACACTCTATAATGGATTCATGATCCAATACATAGCTTTACTGATACATCGCTTCATGAAAAGTGCCTCTGCACATGTGGTAATCGATTACACCTTTCCAACATTCAAAAAATTAAATTTTATAACTGGTAATCAATTACTAGAAAGTGATAATTGATTACTGCCTAGTTTTGAAAAGTCAGACATAAGAAAATCCTAATTCAAAGCTTTTTATCTTGTAATTTTGAAAACATATTAGCATAAGTTTGAATGAGGATCCTTGAGATTTCAAGTGATATAGAATATGAATTATTATAAATTAAACATAAATACTTAATTAACCTTTGTCGTGGTGAAAATTGGATACCAAACTATTGATTAGTTTGAATCTTTAATTCATTTTGCAACCGAACTTTGATTTTATCCAAATGAAGGGATAAAGATCGAAATTCTCACAATGCAATGCAAATGCAAGGTTTAGAGAGTTATAGGTTCGGGGGTCGGTTAAACTTAGGGAAGGTGCTAGCATCCTAAGTTTCTGTAGTACTCTACAGGAACCTCTTGTTTTATGTTTGTTTATTGCTAAGTGTTTATCTTCTTAATGGTTTAAAGGACCTAGGGGTTTATTTCTAAGTATACTCAATAAGATGTCGCATCTTATGCCTACATATCCTTACGGGAGTGAAATCAGAGTATCTGTAGTTCCCCTAAAGGGTTTGAGGAGTTCTTTGACTGTGGTCAAAGTTCCTACGGGTTTAGGATAGTTGGTTGATTGATTTTAGGAGAAAAGGTGAGTTGTCATTTTAAGAGAGATTTAACCGCCACAAGTTGTAGGAAAATAGTCTTTGCGTCGTCTTAAGAGAAGGGCTCAAGTGCTCGGATATTGATCGACGAGTATGCCTCTATCTCTCTTAAGGCAAAGTCCCTACGGTATTGATTGTATTGATGTGGGGTGGAGATTCTATCTTGCTTAAGATGATTAACATCTATTTCTCTATTGTATTTGAATATTGTTTGTTGAATTGATTGTTTGTATCTAAAATGTAAAGAGGTCCTTCCTATAGGGTAGGATCTAAACTTAGAAGATCGACTTGAATGGGATCAAGGATCAAGTGGGAGTATGATGCAAATGATGTACACTACACACAAGTGTTGACTCATGTGTAGATTTTTCCTTTGGACGGAATGCGATGCGATAAGATAAATGCGGTAATGTAAATTGCAAGAAGATAAAGGGAAAATAAATAAACATACACATACGCATGAAAGCGCTAAGGTGTAAGTGAGAATTGTGTATGTGGATGCGTAAGCGTGCGCGATTTGGATTAATTTTAGGCGAGGTAATCGAATAGATTTTAGTTTGAATTATTTTAAGAGAAATGTTGAACAAAGGGTGAATTAATTAAAAAACGAAATTATTAGTTAAAAAAGAGTTCAGATTAATTGATGAAATTGATTTTAGAGAAAAAAAGTTAATTTTGTTTATCATTATTATATTTTTAATAAAAGTTATCTTAATTTGATTTGATTTAAAAAAAGTATCCTCTTTAATGAAATTATGTTAATTTTGATAAAAGGTTTTATTATTAAATATCCTACGACTTAAGTTATTTAAAAGGTTATCATATCTAACAAGTGAGTATACCTTTAAAAATTATGAAAAAAAAGGATTTTCTTATATTATCATATTTTAATTTAGCAATTAAATTATGAAAGTAGTTTTCATTAGAAAATTGTTTTAAATTAAGTTATTAAAAAAGTTTGTTATTATTAAAAATTGAGTTACTTTAGAAAAAAGATTTGAATAGTTATTATAATAACAAAAGTTTAAAAAAGTTAAAAGGACTTATAATTTTTAAAAGATCTACAGCTCCTTTAGTAAAATCAGTGATTTAAAAAAAAAGTTCAATTAGTTAATTAAGTATTAAATTAAAAGAGTGTCAATTAGATAATTATCTTAATTAAATATATTAAACATTAGACTGATTATTAGGTTGATTAAATTAAATAATTAATGACGGTTAATTAGGTTTAACGGTGGGTTAAGCAGTGGTGTAGTTAGTGTGTGTGTGTGGTGTGAGTGATTAACAATTACAATAGATAAAAAATAAAATAAAAAAACTGAAAAAAAGAAAAACCCTAAATCCCCTTTCTCCTCCCTCTTGCCCGCCAATAGCATTCTCGCTCTCTCACGTTTCCTCCATTTCCAGGTCCTCTCCTCTCCTGATCTCTGGGGTTTATGAATTTGGGATTTCTGGGGTTTATGAATTTGGGATTTCTGGGGGGAATTTTTGCAGATTGCTGTGTGCTCTTCTCCTTTTGTGAGTGCCTGAATCGCTTCTTATATAGGGTTGCAGGGAACAATGCAAATTGAAGAGCAATGATGAGGTTTCCATATCAGAGGGATCATGTTTGGAAGGTGATTTTAACACTTGTGTCTATGCTCCAAGAGTTTCCGTTTTCGTTGATTACGTCAGATATTTGGTCTTAAACTCTGATTCTTTCCTTTTTGGCTACAATGTGTTGGAATAATCCGTTATTGTTTTTAATTTCCCGTTGAATATGTTTGCGGTTCTTCTTCTCTAACTTGTTCTCAATTCTTCTCATGTACTTATCCTGGAGTAATGCAGACTTGATAATCACGCAAAATTCGATGTAAGTTCTGAACTTGTGTAATCCTCCTTGGATGGAACTGATGCGGGTTTGTTGGATGTTGCAGGGGATTTAAGTTTTATGGAGGATGAAGATTAGAGTTATGGAAGAAGAAAGATGAATGTTTCAAGGTTGTGGGAAGGTTGAAAGCATGGCCATATGATAGAGTTTTTGCTTGGAGTATGGATTTTCTTACTGTTAGTTTCCCATGTGATCATTGTGTAAAAGTGGTGTGATGGATTATAGTGTGGTGAGAGGGAATTCTTGGCATAAGGTAGCGACTGGTTATTCATCCTTGGTCTAATTGTATTGCTAATATGCAGGTGAAAGAGAAGAATATGTTCATGATGCGGTATATCAGAGCTCGCATTTTGTTGCAGGTTGGATTATTTGTTGAGCCAATGGTGCTTACTGCTGTTGAGACACAGAAATTTGTTGCTGTCAAGTAGTTGAAGAAATTTTTGAAGCCGAGATTGTGTTGATTGTGTCTGAGAGTTGAAGGTAGCTTTGATTCTTGTAAAAACTCTTTAATTTTTCAGTATGAGTTGCTATGTTTACATTCTAATAACTTGCTATCGCTTCTCACTTTTATTGCCAGGTGTGACATTGCAGGTACAATAGAAGTTACATGTTGGATCCTAGCTCATGGTAGAAACCGATAATAAATCCTCCTTGGTGCGTATATATTTCGAGTATTTTAGCTTCGAATAAGATCAAATCGCTCCTCTGATTATAGCTTGACATGTTGGAGAAAAAGCCGGAGTTAGTTCTCTCGTTGAGCCAGGCTTCCGTCTTGTGATCGCTAGATGATGTTAAAGATATTGCTCGTGTGTAACGATGATGGGTTTTACACCGTATCTTATTTACCATTGGTAATTAGGTCACCCTTGCCTTTAAGATTCTTGTCGAATTGTCTTAAATTTATGTCGGAGTCCATAAACATATGTTGCTTCAATATGGCCGTATCTTATGCCAAATAAAATATTGATGATTTGTTTTCAGAATGCTAACATTGCTTGCTGTTATGGGCGCTTGGATCATTGTAGAAGCTCTAGGTTTATTTCGTATCTTTCTCGGCATCTAGAAGTGGCAGCCATGTGTTGCTACTGCAAAAATCGGCGCCGGCTATGACAGAAGAGTCGCCACCGTGCGTTATTTATCCCACAAGAGGGAAAGGAAACGCTCAGAGTAAACCTAACGCAAAGAGGGAAAGGAATGGTCATCGCAACCAAATCCTGGATTCGGGAGTCGGTTACGCGAGGGGAAGGTATTAGCACCCCTCACGTCCGTCGTACTCGACGGGATCCACGCTTGCTGGTTTGTCTACAGGTGAAAAAACAATCTATCTACGGCTGCTAAATCTAAACGGAAAGAGTTGACTCAATAGAGCATCGCACTCTATGACTACGTATTCCCTTGTGCAATGGGAAAGTCAGAGTCATCGTAGTTCGGGAAACTACGGGGAATTGGCTCGCCGAGATATCGCATCTCATGCCTACGTACTTCCACACGGCGTGAAAGATCAGAGCTTACGTAGTTCAGGCTAACTACGGCTAGACATGGTGTTCTCGATCACACAGGAGTGAGAGAAAGGATTGACGATACTAGCGTGCACATTCTAGCAGTTAGGTGTTTGCTGCTCGCTCGACGGAGACTTAGGCGTTACCTGTTTGCGGTAGAACGGACGTAGTATGTCGGGTTTTGAAGATATGGGAACCTACGGGTTCTAGAACTACGGTCTGGTCTCGATTGCGCACGGGCAAGAGAAAGGGAAACATCAGTCGTCAGCGGGAAAGTCTCGATCGCACGGCAGCGAGAGAACGAAGAAGTTAGTTGTTAGTGTGCTCGCTAGGATATCGCATCCTATGCCTACATATTCTCGTCTGATACGAGAAATCAGAGCAGCTGTAGTTCAGCTAACTACAGCAAAACAGGGAAAAGGGAAAAAGGTAGCTCTCTAGTATATCGCATCCTATGCCTACGTACCCTCGTCTGGCACGAGAGATCAGAGCAAACGTAGTTCGACGGGAAAACGAATCTCAATTGCCCAGGGGCAAGAGAAAGGGTCTCGATCGCCTGAACGCGAGAGAAAAAGGGTTTCGACCGCCAAGGGGCAAGAACAACGAGGAAACATGCTTACGCATAAACGGGAAGAAACTCGGGACACACACGCACAAACCTAATATGTAGGAGCGAATGCGTCGTATGTCACCCAAAGGGTACCATACTAGACATCCTAGATGATTGAGAAGAACTCCTCAACTGTCATTTCCTACGTATCTAATGAAACAACTTACAACACTCGACGGTTGCCTGAAGACTTGAATAAGATGATGTTGAACGAAGCAGCTCCTGTTGGCTCCTGACATGCGTGCAAGCTCCATTCCAATCTTCTCCTCTCTGGATCCTTGATGATGACGCTCGAATCAGGAACAATGTGACGCTTAGACCGTCATGGTTCGACTTATACGAGAAATCGAACTCTCAGAGGTAGCGTATTGTTGTCCGTGTCAAAGACAAGATAGAGAGATGATATCGACAATCATTATCCAATTGAATCGTGCCACACGGCCAACCAAAAATGAAATCGAGAATAAAATCGGATAGAAAAGAAAATAGGAGAGAAAATAGGAGAAAAATCCACTAACAAATGGAAATAAAAGTCTAATCCTAAAATGAACAATTAAATTCTACTAGAAAAAATATTCTAAAGAAGATAAAAGAAAATGCATATGAAAATAGCATAGAAAATTTCTATCTTAAAATACTATAATATTCTATAAAGAAAATAGAAAAAAAATCTATATTAAAACTATATTAAAAAAATATGCATGAGATTCTAAATTATAATCCCTAAAAAGTTAATCTCCTAAAAGAAAATAGGAAAATAAGTCTAAACTATTACAAACATATCATCCAATACAAAGGAAAAAATAAATTGCAAAGGGGAGGGGGTACAAACTGCAAATTGGGTGTATGCAGTGAAAAAACCACTCTGGACTTTAAGCCCACAATACAATAAAGTTAGAAAAAAAACAAAATAAAAAAATAAGGTCCCAGGGGGGTGGTGCGCAGGAAATTGGAGAGTGCAGTTCAGAAAATTATTGCTAGGCCCAACCCAACAACAACAAAAAACAAACCAGAGGGGGGGGGGGGGGTTCCAAAGGGAAACGAGTGGTGTAGCTCCAAAACTCGTTGGGCTTGAGGCCCAATCCCCAACCACAAGCCTTCTCCCACTCCACACTTGAGAAACCCTAATTCTCTCCTACCTTTTTCACCCGCCGCTGTCGACGTCACCTTTCTCCGTCTACGCTCTCTCTACTCAGACTCAAGACCAAACATCCGTTTTCATTCTTCGACCGCTTCCATTCAACCTTCCCTCCATTAGAACATTGGAACTCCATTGTTGAAGATCTATAGATCTTAACCTTTTTCTGGAGAACGAGATGAAGATGATGCAGATCCTAGAAGATCTTTGAGGATCTTGAAGAAAAGGCTTGGACGAACAACTGGTTGTTGAAGATCTGTAGATCGCTGCTAGAGAAAGTCTTGTACGAGAGGAAAATGATGAAGGCGCATGTTGAAAGATTCATGAGGAGAATCTGGAAAATACAATTATGAACGGCGAGTGTTCTATGTAGATAGTTGGAGATCTTTGAGTTTCTGGAGATCTGATGAGCGATGATGAAGATCACAAACTTTGTTGATGAGATTTGGATGGCGATTGATGAACTGGTGACAAATCTTTGATGGAGATAGGTGCGTTTCTGGAATCGCGTTTGAAGAAAGTGATGAAGATCCTATGGATCTTAAAGATCTGGAAAACTCTATGAAGATCCGGATGAACGTTGAAGATATTGATGAAGGTCTTTGAATACGTTGAAGGATTTCTGGGAAAAACTCATGATGAATTGATGAAGATCCTCTGGAAAATCTGATGAAGTGGATGAAGAACAAGACGAACACATTGAATGCTCTTGGCGGAGAAGAGAACGATCTGATGATTTGAGTGAACTTCTGGAAAACTGTAGTTTTCGGTGACCGTTGCGGCGGCGTTTGATTTTCACGGCGACCTCCTCCGGTGGTTTGCATGCCGGCCGGTAAGGGGAAGATGGTGAAGGAGGTTGAGACACATGGAGGCCATGCAGAGAGAGAGAAGGACAAGTGGCGTGGAATGTGTGTGAGGTGGCAAGTGGAAGGGTGAGTTGGCGGTGGATGAATGATGTGGGGGCCGGAAAATGACACGCGTGGCAAGCCTCTATATAGGACACATGGCACAGACTGGACTATGGGCCCCCACAATCAAACACCTGGCCCACTAGTTGTTCACGACTCAATTAAATGAACTAATCTGATTAATGGCTTCAATTAATTAAAACGGAAAATGATTAACTAGTTAATGCAAGCTGACTCTAATTAACACAAAATAATGGAAACCAAAGCAATTAATTCTGCTAATTAATTTCTAATTAACCCTAATTAACAAAATGATTAATACTCTAATTAAAGAGAAATGATTAAATCTCTATTAATTCTACAAAGAAAATAAACTCTAATTAACCCTATTAAAAAAATAGAAAAAGAGAGTTATCCTATTAAACCAATTAAAAATCTACTTAATTGTCTAGAAACAAAAAATCTATTTAACTAATTAAAAAAAGAAATATCTATTTAAAATTCTAGAAAAAATATTAAATCTATAAGAAAATATTAAAAATTCCTATTTAATATCTAGAAAAACTCAAATTAATCTATTAAAAACTATTAAAATCTATTTAAAAATCTAGAAAATAAAAGGGAAAATTCTAAAAATGCAAGGAAGCCAATTAAATTGATTAGAAAACAAATGCGCAACTGTAGCGAAATAAGCGGTAAAAATCGGACACCGAAATATCCTAAAAAACAACAGCGAGAGCTGAAAACACCGAGATGGGCACAAATTCTCAAAACAGCTTATTCGAACTGGCCGGAAATGCCTGAAGCGTCAGGAGAGGCTGTAATCCCAATAGAATCAATCTGACTGCAAAAATGCAATGGATGCGGTATGTAAGTGCAAAATGCAAAATGAATCGAAACATAAGCCAAATACAATAATTGGTTGGTCAAATTTTAGGGTGCAACACCATGGCCTTGTTTATTTCACTGATTATGTAGATTCTGTTGGAGGATTTCTAATTTTATAACCAACCTGGTTTCTTGTTTCAGTTACTCTTGACAACAACATTTGGAGCTGCTCGGATAAACGATCGTGATCGTTCAAAGCAAAGGCTGTTGTGCACAAAGTTTTAACAAATGAAGTCGTAGACACGATGCTTCATTATCATGCTCAACATAAATGACGTTGGTTGGGCTTTAAATCAAGAAGAGGGGTTACTTGGCCACGACTTCTGCTAGGTGGTAATCTCCTTTCGTTCTTTGTTCGGTAGCAAGTACCGTACTGAGTTGATAACCTCATTGTTTTATTGTATCCTGTAGGTGAAATTGGGAGAGGCACAGGAAAATCGTGGAATGGTGGAGTATTGAGCAAGATTGTCGTATCCGCATACTTCCAAGATGGTTTGGGAATTGTTCTTATATTCATTTCTCCCAGATCAATATTGTGAAGTTGCTCCCTTTATTATTCTCTGGTATGGATGACTCAAGGCTGTTTTGCAGGTTTGTTGAACTTATTCGCGAAAACCGCGACCTTGTAGATGGAATTTGCCGACATCATACCTGACCCCTTTCCTCTATGTTTCAGATTTTCGATATGCTGGAGAATGCATTGGTTCCGTGTGAAGTCGCTGTTGTACTAATAAAACCAAGAATAGAAACCGAAAGCTAAGTTCTTCTATTGCTCCCACCACTGTCGGCAAGCGCCTCAAAGATACTACACCCAACTTTGCAGAATTCCCTTTTGTAGTTATAGTGCTCTAAGTTGTTCCAGGTACAATGCTTTGTATAAATCAAGGGATCTGCCGAAAACCGTTTGTGATTTGAATTGAACTCGATTTAATTGATTTGGAGTTGAGTTTCAAATGTAGCATATATCATGTCTTTGGAATTTAACTTAATGAGTCCATACGCTTTCAGGTACTAATCAGTGACAACAAACAAGGAGCTTCACAACAAAATGGAGTTGCTTAATCTTAAAAAGATGGCACTCTTATCTCTTCATTATGGGGACACATTCTAGAATGAATAAAGCGACTCGGTCGGCTTATGCAGCGAGGCATGGATCAGTGGATACTTGGTTTAGAGTTGTGTAGGATTTGCAAAAAAAAACTTGTAACTAGAAGGGTTTTGTAATATGTTTAGGATTAGGACTTATGGATTTGTGGTAGCTGTTAGCTTTTTGTAATTCTTTTTCGCTGTAATTGTTCTGGTTCGTGTGTAACTCTGAATGTTCTTAAGGTGGCTCAGATGTTTGGCTTTGAAATGAGTTTTAGCAAATATTGGCTCCAAAGGAGGGATTTCACCATCTGAATCTACAGTTAAAACATTTCCATTCAGTAACATGATTTGGCTATGTAAATTTCCATTTTGTGTAATTAGATGGTATTCTCCTCTTGATGTTTCACTTGCACTGACAAGAGCTTGTTTCATTGTTTGAACTATAAGACAAATTGTTAGTGTTGCCAAATGTTGCTTCAATTGTTGTGTTGTTGTCTAAGTTGCTCAGTAGTATGGTGATTCCTTTGGATTGCTTTGTGCAGTGTGCATAAGCTCGTATTTTGTTTGTTCCATGAAAAAGAGAGAGAGTTGCACTTGTCTCCCAAGCATTGCAACTTTGAGACTTCTTCTTCTGTATAATTCCATTTCCCTTACCAAAAACCACTATCTTATTCAGAAGCTTAAGTTATGATTTGTATATCTTGTTGATTTGCAATGCCTTATGTCGGAAGAACTTGTATGTGGTTGTAGCTAATTAAGAAGAGACTCTTGAGATGACGATATTACCGTTAGTTACTCCTTCATTCTCTACTTGGAAATTACTCGTAAATGAACCAAACGTCTTGATTGTCGCCTTGAGGACCCTCTGAGTCCTATTCCGCAAACTCCTTAATAGAATTCAATTTCTTGATACCCATCAGCCAGAGGTATTCACCACGCTGATGCTCAGCCAAGGTAAATCGTACCATCAAGGCCAAATTTATATGCAAAAGAAAGGAATTCTTAAATGGTGAACTTTAAATGTACCAGTCACGTCTTTGGGATTCTTTGTTTGTAAGAATCTATACCTTGACATCACTGCACCTGCACGAGCTGGTTAGTCGTAAAACATAGATATTAAATTAAAGTATAAAACAAAAGAAACAGGGGGATCTTACGATCAAAAATTAGGGTGTGACAGTTGCCCCTATTTAAGTTTCTTCTATCCGGAGATATGGAGATCGAAATCTCCGTCTTGACGAGATAGGAGGGACTTAAATACAAACATTGCACGAATTTTTGGCCTTAAGAAGCCACCAAATGCATATGATATGCAATGATATGAGAATGCTAGACAGAGCTCCTGTGGGGAAATGATGTCACAGGGGAATAACTAGACATAACACGCGGAGAGCAAACTCAACGACACGAGACACCACGAGAAGAGACAACAATCAGCATTGTGGATTCTCCAAAAGAAGATAAGATATAATAATACCACCAGGAGTACAGTAGCTTGGACAGTGAAATGAGATCTTGAAGGTGAAGGGTAGCCCACTACCAACATGGGGCAACCTAAACAAAGATATCCGGTTGGAACAAGAAACGCATGTTACCTACTATCAAACATATGATAGCCTAAACAACGGCAACATGAAGAGGCAAGATAACCTACTACCGAACACGGTAGCCTAAGACAAGGCATTTGGCCAAAAAGGATGGTATATTACCTACTATCAAACATATGATAGCCTAAAACAAGGTAATTAGCCAAAACAAAGTGTATTACCTACTATCAAACATATGATAGCCTAAGAAAAAGGTAATAACCAAAATGTTGTGTTACCTACTATCAAACATATGATAGCCTAAGAAAAGGTAAACACAAAAAGAAGGAAAGATCACCTACTACCAAACATATGGCAGTCTAAGAAAAGGTGAACAGGCCAAAGGAAAGATGACCTACCACCAAACATATGGCAGCCTAAGAAAAGGTATCTGACCAAGAAGAAGATGGTATATTACATACTATCAAATGTATGATAGCCTAAGCCAAGGTGTTTGACCAAAAAGAAATGGTATATTATCTACTATCAAATGTATGATAGCCTAAGCAAAGGTAATAACCCAAAGACGGAGAGATCACCTACTACCAAACATATGGCAGCCTAAGCCAAGGTGTCTGACCAAAATCAAAATATACTAGAGATTATAAAGCTTCAACGGGGATCTTCAAGAGATGTAAGCCTGTTGATCAGCAAAATATGTCCTCTCAAATAAAGAGAGATCCATTGTAATAAACTTCATCAAACCTCTCGGGAGTGATGCCATTTGATGGAATTAGCTTGTGTGATAGACTCGCTGGGGAAATCATTCCTGAGGAGCATCTTTACTGTAGTTGTAAAATATTCTGTTGTGAACTCTCTAATAAAGAAAAGTGTTTTGTAATATCTTCGACGAACTTCTCAGATGGATTTCCGAAGAAATGCCATTTGATGAGCTGATAATCTTGATAAGTTCGCTGGGGATGGACAAACTGTCTTGAGGAGACTTCCATTCGTCGTTTTGAAGGAGATCCTGATCAAAACGAGTTGCTCAAATAAAGAGGAGTGCTTGTAGTCCCAGTGTAAATTGTTGAGAAGCTTGGATAACGCTGTTGGAGAGATATCTGACTTTAATAGTGATCTTCAGAAAGAACTTCTTGGGGAGCCGAGTGCAAAATAAATGCACACTTAATCCTTATTCAAGAGTTGGAGATGTCCATAATGCGATTGTCAGGGACCGCAGTTCAGTTCAGGAAATAACTGAAGAGAAACTGTCAAGCAAGACTCGAACATTGAGGCATGAGCTCAAATGGTATTTAACTAAAACAACTGTCTTCCACGAGGATCGAACTTCGTGGGGAAATAGAAATATTGTGCTTTTTCTGCCTAGGGCTGACAACTTTACTCGAAGGAAAAGACACACCCAGTCACTTGGGGATAACCATGACCAAAGCGACAGAATAAACAAACACAACAATGCAAAATGCATATGCTATGCTATCTATCTATATGCTATGCATATGCTTATGCTGACAAAACAAACGGAGAGATAAACAGAGATGAAAAAAACACATCCCAGACGGAGGGCACTCAAACCAAATCTTCACAAATCAAATGTTGCCGGGAGAACTTCCATGGATAAAATAAATATCCACTTCATATGGGGAAACCTGGGTTATGCCGGAGTTAAGACTTTGTGGGGATGAAATAAACATCCACTTCGCTGGAGAGGTAAATCTAATCGGCTCACTGGGAATTCTCAGGTCACCAACTGGGGTTTTTTCTCGACTCTCAAATGCCCCAAGTCACATGGTTCATGAGAAAAGGTCACCTCGAGAGGATTTTATAGAAAATATGGCGTCTAAATGCCCCATTGTCTTCAAACTCTTGTAGAGATTCGCAAAAGCTCGACGTAACTGCCCCTGATTGACGATATAACTGAGTCTTCAAACTCGCTTTAGGTGAATCCAAACTTGTGCAGATCAAGCTACTTGGAAACAACCGGCCTCAGGTTAGCCGAGTCTTCAATTTTCATCATCGATGCCCGTATGTAAACTTTCTAGGATATCAAGCACAGTTAGCAGGTTAGAAATGTTAATTCTGAAACTATTAATACAACATATATGTTTGTCTTGAAGTTTTTTTTTTGTGAAAAGGAGATATCACAATGACTTGTGACCGAAATCACTAGTTAGGATATAGATTAATTTTATAAAGCCAACAAAATTGAGCATGGCTCATAGGAGTCAGGAAACGATATCTCATCGAGTATGCTTTCAAGCTAAACCTTACTTCAATTAGGACTTTCTGGGTTTAGTTTCTGATTTGTAAAACAAAGGGATAAAGGTCAAAGTATATTTGTGCCCACCCAATTTTTGGAAGATCTTTATTTCTTTCTTTGAAAGCTTTATCTGTAAATTACCCTGCCCCAGGTTAAGAACGAGATTTTGATTTGGGAGAGGAAAAAAAGGATACTTTCTCAAGGCTTAACTATTTTGGGTGTTTTAGGAGATTTAAAACAATGTCTTACATCATTAGCAGGGTTTTTATTCAAAAGCATACCACAAGATCCTGTGTTTTACTTCATCATCCTCCTTCCAATTATTCACCAAAGTGAAAAGAAAATTGGATAAAGTTGGTATTATAAACTATGAAAAACATTTTATGAGTGAAACGAATGGATTTCTTCAAGACAAACATTTTATTGTATTAATTATTCAAAATAATTAAACCCTACAAGCCAAACATGCTTTTGAAAATCAAAGAAGTGAAATACACACAAACAAACAGAGTGAAAATTCCAGACAAGTCCTTTCCCTTGGATTTTATTAAGTCTTCGTATGGGACAGAAAGGCTTGTAGAAGCGTCTGATATGTAGCCTTTAAATTCATCTTCAGATATTGTGTTGATATGAGCTTCCCAAATAACCTTGGATCATGCTCACAAAGGACGAACCATGTTGAGGTGAAGTATTATCCTGTATGTTAGGATTGGGACCCTCAAAGGATAAGATTCCACACTTAACCAACCTTTGAACGTCTGCTTTCAAACCGTAACAGTTCTCAGTATCGTGGCCTGGAGCACCTTGATGGTATAGGCAAAATTTGTCAGCTTTATACCAGTACGGAAGTTTCTTGGGTACCTTAGGTGGAGCTCTCGTCTGGATGTGATCTTTTTGAATTAAAGCGGGGAATGAGTCAGCATATGTCATCGGGATGGGATCAAATTCCAGTCTTCTGTCTACACGACTCTGATTTTGTTGATGTTGTGGCTGATGAACCGCAGCAACCTGATGTGATGGCGGATACCCTCTCTTGGATCTCCCTTGCTGCACAACACTTGCCTCATGTTCTCTCTTTTTCACAAAACCACTCCCATACTTTCGAGCATTATTAGAGGTACTCCCTTCCTTGACTAGTCTTCTTTCGCGAACACCTTCTTCTAAATGCATTCCCATATTAACCATTTCGGTGAAGTCACTGGGTGCACTTGCTACCATTTTCTCATAAAAGAATGGACCGAGAGTCTTTAGAAAAATCTTGGTCATTTCCTTTTCTTCTAATGGCGGTATGACTTAGGCGGCTAACTCGCGCCAACGCTGAGCGTATTCCTTGAAATTCTCTTTGCCTTTCTGAGCCATGGCCCTCAACTGATCGCGGTCGGGAGCCATGTCCACATTATACTTGTACTGCTTGATGAAGGCTCCACCCAAATCATTAAAAGTTCGAATCTTCGTACTATCCAACCCCATGTACCACTTGAGTGCAGCGCCTGTCAGACTGTCTTGGAAATAGTGAATGAGCAGTTGATCATTGTCAGTTTGTGCAGACATATTCTTGGCATACATAATAAGATGACTCTGAGGGCAAGTATTCCCTTTGTACTTCTCAAACTCGGGGACCTTGAATTTTGGCGGAACCTTGACATTCGAGACCAAACACAAGTCAGAAGCACTCTTTCCAAATAGATCTTTCCCACGAAGGGCTCTCAATTCTTTTTGCATCTCAGAAAATTGGCCTTGAAACCTATCCATCCTTTCTTCCAAACCCACAGTTTCGCTGGGTACCCTATGGAAAATTGTTTCGTTTAGGACATGTGGAGTAGTATTCACCTGTGGAGGTGCACTAGTCATTACAACAGTAATTGTAGGAATAGCTTGAACGGTGGTCACGGTAGGGACCTCGGGAACAGGTGGGAGATAACCGGCCGGAGTGAAATAAGAAGGCATTCCCCACGGGAAACCTGGCGGCATGCTGTAGGTCACTTCGGCAACAGTAGGCACCACTGGGATCGATGCTGATACTACTTCGGAGATAACGGTCCTCTGAACTTCTTGATTGTTGAGTGCAGATTGGTTGGACAGAGCTTCAACTAAACCATTTAATCTTTCCAAATTTTCCTTCAGAATTGCAATTTCATCACGGAGCACTTTGTTCTCTTGTTCCAATTGATCCATCTTCTGGCGTTGACTAGCTCGAGTGTTGTATTGGTGATTCAGCTTGTCTGTGGAGATGAAGCAAGAGTGAGACCCCCCCGGAATGCAAAGGATGCTATGTTGATGCAAAATGCAAAATGCAAATGCAAGAATGCAAAAATGAAAGGTTTCATGGAACTCAAGTATTTATAAATATTACTGAATACTAGAGAAAACTTGTTTATTATTTTTGATATCGATTACAAATGAACATTCTCATAAGAGTCCTGACCCAATAGCTAAATAAAAGCCAATAAAGTCCTAAGGAATTCCTTCATCGTGCTTGTGGATTTGTTCCTCCACTTGGATCTTCTTGAAGATAAGTGGTCCATAATCGTCTTCTAGGGAGGAATGTGATAGAGGAAAATAAATCCTCTATCTCTTGCTGGAAAATAAGGAGGGAAGCCCTTGTTTACTTGAGTCTTCAATATTGATGAAAGCCTTTTGAAACTTCATTTGATCTTTAATGATAAGGAAAGCCTTTTGTATCTGTCCTTTTGAATTTCTTGATTCTTCAATCACTGCCCTTAACTTCCTTAGGTCATCCAAGTTAGGACTCTTAAAAGAATATTTCAAAATGTTTTCTTTTGTAATCCCTATTGGTTCTATAATGTTTATAAATAAACTCGGGATTGCATGAAACCAATGCAATATGATGCTTTATGAATGCAACAAGCATAGGTAAGCACATAAAGACATAAGGATAAACAAACAAAGGGGACCCTAGGTTTGCAACGAGCATGGAGCCAAAGGGTATACCCATTCCCAAAGGACACGGACTAAAGGTGGATTGTACCTACAAAACAAGGTTCTAATAAGGTTCCCAAAGTCATTAGCCCATCTTTCGGATATTATCAACTTCCCAAGTACTCGGTGGTTAATAATATTCTCAAGAGAACTTCTTTTGAGTGTAGTATCACGTAGCACTATTTCGGGGGGTACCCCCTCATAGCCCCGCACTACATCCTAATAAAGGCCAAAATGAGGTTAAGGTAAATACGGTCCTCAATATCATAGGCTCCAACATCGAATATAGTGCATGTTTTCACGATTAAGAACTCGTTCAACAATACAACTTTCGAGAGGGTCTCAATTGAGCGTGATTTTCAAGTCAGCTTGGTCGGGATTCCACCCTCTATAGGCCTCTTTGAACATATCACTATCCTATCTTAAGTTCACTCAAGTCTGAGTGTAGGAGTTTGTCTCACCATTCAAGAGTATCAACCCAAAAACAATAAACAAACAAGTGAACAATTATACAAATAACAAATATAAAGCAATAAACAAGTACAAATAAGATAGGGAAACCCACTGAGGCATCTCCAGTGAAGTCGCCATTTCTGTCGCGGTGAAAATCGGATACCAAACTATTGATTAGTTTGAATCTTTAATTCATTTTGCAACCGAACTTTGATTTTGTCCAAAGGAAGGGATAAAGATCGAAATTCCCACAACATAATGCAAATACAAGGTTTAAAGAGTTATAGGTTCTGGGGTCGGTTAAACTTAGGGAAGGTGCTAGCATCCTAAGTTTCTGTAGTACTCTACAGGAACCTCTTGTTTTATGTTTGTTTATTGCTAAGTGTTTATCTGCTTAATGGTTTAAAGGACCTAGGGGTTTATTTCTAAGTATACTCGATAAGATGTCTCATCTTATGCCTACATATCCTTACGGGAGTGGAATCAAAGTATTTGTAGTTCCCCTAAAGGGTTTGAGGAGTTCTTTGACCGTGGTCAAAGTTCCTACGGGTTTAGGGTAGTTGGTTGATTGATTTTAGGAGAAAAGGTGAGTTGTCATTTTAAGAGAGATTTAACCGCCATAAGTTGTAGGAAAATAGTCTTTGCATCGTCTTAAGAGAAGGGCTCAAGTGCTCGGATATTGATCGACGAGTACGCCTCTATCTCTCTTAAGGCAAAGTCCCTACGGTAATGATTGTATTGATGTGGGGTGGAGATTCTATCTCGCTTAAGATGATTAAAATCTATTTCTCTATTGTGTTTGAATATTGTTTGTTGAATTGATTATTTGTATCTAAGTTGTAAAGAGGTCCTTCCTATAGGGTAGGATCTAAACTTAGAAGATCGACTTGAATGGGATCAAGGATCAAGTGGGAGTATGATGCAAATGATGTGCACTACACACAAGTGTTGACTCATGTGTAGATTTTTCCTTTGGACGGAATGCGATGCGATAAGATAAATGCGGTAATGTAAATTGCAAGAAGATAAAGGGAAAATAAATAAACATACACATACGCATGAAAGCGCTAAGGTGTAAGTGAGAATTGTGTATGTGGATGCGTAAGCGTGCACGATTTGGATTAATTTTAGGCAAGGTAATCGATTAGATTTTAGTTTGAATTATTTTAAGAGAAATGTTGAACAAAGGGTGAATTAATTAAAAAACGAAATTATTAGTTAAGAAAGTGTTCGGATTAATTGATGAAATTGATTTTAGAAAAAAAATTAGTTTTGTTTATCATTATTATATTTTTAATAAAAGTTATCTTAATTTGATTTGATTTAAAAGAAGTATCCTCTTTAGTAAAATTATGTTAATTTTGATAAAAGGTTTTATTATTAAATATCCTACGACTTAAGTTATTTAAAAGGTTATCATATCTAACAAGTGAGTATACCTTTAAAAATTATGAAAAAAAAGGATATTCTTATATTATCATATTTTAATTTAGCAATTAAATTATGAAAGTAGTTTTCATTATAAAATTGTTTTAAATTAAGTTATTAAAAAAGTTTGTTATTATTAAAAATTGAGTTACTTTAGAAAAAAGATTTGAATAGTTATTATAATAACAAAAGTTTAAAAAAGTTAAAAGGTCTTATAATTTTTAAAAGATCTACAGCTCCTTTAGTAAAACCAGTGATTTAAAAAAAAGTTCAATTAGTTAATTAAGTATTAAATTAAAAGAGTGTCAATTAGATAATTATCTTAATTAAATATATTAAACATTAGACTGATTATTAGGTTGATTAAATTAAATAATTAATGACGGTTAATAAGGTTTAACGGTGGGTTAAGGGGTGGTGTAGTTAGTGTGTGTGTGGTGTGATTGATTAACAAATTACAACAGATAAAAAATAAAATAAAATAACTGAAAAAAATAAAAACCCTAAATCCCATTTCTCCTCCCTCTTGCCCGCTGATAGCATTCTCGCTCTCTCATGTTTCCTCCATTTCCAGGTCCTCTCCTCTCCCGATCTCACCCTCTTTTCGCCCATCGCTTCTTTGTGATGCGCTGAAACAAAACATGAAAACAAATTAAAACATTCAACCGGTCAGAAACAGGGAACACAGTGTGGGCTGGATGGTGATTAGATCGGTGTCGATGCCAGTGATGGTTGTGAGCGACCGACGGTGGATTTGCGGCAAAGACTTGAGGGGTTTGGAGGTGATTTCAAAATGGTTTCTCGGTGGAGCTCACAAAGGGATAAGTTTCTCTCCCTCTTTACAATTTACGAAATTAATGGTTTATGGATTTGGGATTTTTGGAGTTTATGAATTTGGGATTTCTGGGGGGAATGTTTGCGGATTGCTGTGTGCTCTTCTCCTTTTGTAAGTGTCTGAATCACTTCTTATATAGGGTTGCAGGGAACAATGCAAATTGAAGAGCAATGATGAGGTTTCCATATCAGAGGGACCATGTTTGGAAGGTGATTTTAACACTTGTGTCTTTGCTCCAAGAGTTTCCGTTTTCGTTGATTACGTCAGATATTTGGCCTTAAACTCTGATTCTTTCCTTTTTGGCTACAATGTGTTGGAACAGACCGTTATTGTTTTTAATTTCCCGTTGAATATGTTTGCGGTTCTTCTTCTCTAACTTGTTCTCAATTCTTCTCATGTACTTATCCTGGAGTAATGCAGACTTGATAATCACGCAAAATTCGATGTAAGTTCTGAACTTGTGTAATCCTCCTTGGATGGAACTGATGCGGGTTTGTTGGATGTTGCAGGGGATTTTAAGTTTTATGGAGGATGAAGATTAGAGTTATGGAAGAAGGAAGATGAATGTTTCAAGGTTGTGGGAAGGTTGAAAGCATGGCCATATGATAGAGTTTTTGCTTGGAGTATGGATTTTCTTACTGTTAGTTTCCCATGTGATCATTGTGTAAAAGTGGTGCGATGGATTGTAGTGTGGTGAGAGGGAGTTCTTGGCATAAGGTAGCGACTATTTATTCATCCTTGGTCTAATTGTATTGCTAATATGCAGGTGAAAGACAAGAATATGTTCATGATGCGGTATATCAGAGCTCGCATTTTGCTGCAGGTTGGATTATTTGTTGAGCCAATGGTGCTTACTGCTGTTGAGACACAGAAATTTGTTGCTGTCAAGTAGTTGAAGAAATTTTTGAAGCCTAGATTGTGTTGATTGTGCCTGAGAGTTGAAGGTAGCTTTGATTCTTGTAAAAACTCTTTAATTTTTTCAGTATGAGTTGCTATATTTACATTCTAATAACTTGCTACCGCTTCTCACTTTCATTACAGGTGTGACATTGTAGGTACAATAGAAGTTACATGTTGGATCCTAGCTCATGGTAGACACCGATAATAAATCCTCCTTGGTGTGTATATATTTCTAGTATTTTAGCTTCGAATACGGTCAAATCGCTCCTCTGACTATAGCTTGACGTGTTGGAGAAAAAGCCGGAGTTAGTTCTCTCGTTGAGCCGGGCTTCCGTCTTGTGACCGCTAGATGATGTTAAAGATATTGCTCGTGCGTAACGATGATGGGATTTTACACTGTATCTTATTTACCATTGGTAATTAGGTCACCTTTGCCTTTAAGATTCTTGTCGAATTGTCTTAAATTTGTGTCGGAGTCCATAAACATATGCTACTTCAATATGGCCGTATCTTATGCTAAATAAAATATTGATGATTTGTTTTCAGAATGCTAACATTGCTTGCTTTTATGGGCTCTTGGATCATCGCAGAAGTTCTAGGTTTATTTCGTAACTTTCTCGGCATCTAGAAGTGGCAGCCATGGCCTTGTTTATTTCAGTGATTATGTAGATTCTGTTGGAGGATTTCTAATTTTATAACCAACCTGGTTTCTTATTTCAGTTACTCTTGACAACAACATTTGGAGCTGCTCGGATAGGCGATCGTGATCGTTCAAAGCAAAGGCTGATGTGCACAAAGTTGTAACAAATGAAGTCATAGACACGATGCTTCATTATCATGCTCAACATAAATGACGTTGGCTGGGCTTTAAATCAAGAAGAGGGGTTACTTGGCCACGACTTCTGCTAGGTGGTAATCTCCTTTCGTTCTTCATTTGGTAGCAAGTACCGTACTGAGTTGATAACCTCACTGTCTTATCGTATCCTGCAGGTGAAATTGGGAGAGGCACAGGAAACTCGTGGAATGGTGGAGTATTGAGCAAGATTGTCGTATCCGCATACTTCCATGATAGTTTGGGAATTGTTCTTATATTCATTTCTCCCAGATCAATATTGTGAAGTTGCTCCCTTTATTATTCTCTGGTATGGATGACTCAAGGCTGTTTTGCAGGTTTGTTGAACTTATTCGTGAAAACCGCGACCTTGTAGCTGGAATTTTCCGACATCATACCTGACCCCTTTCCTCTCTGTTTCATATTTTCGATATGCTGGAGAATGCATTGGTTCCGTGTGAAGCCGCTGTTGTACTAAAAAAACCAAGAAGAGAAATCGAAAGCTAAGTTCTTCGATTGCTCTCAGTACTGTCGGCAAGCGCCTCAAAGATACTACACCCAACTTTGCAGAATTCCCTTTTGTAATTATAGTGCTCTAAGTTGTTCCAGGTACAATGCTTTGTATAAATCAAGGGATCTGCCGAAAACCGTTTGTGATTTAAATTGAACTCGATTTACTTGATTTGGAGTTGAGTTTCAAATGCAGCATATATCATGTCTTTGGAATTTAACTTAATGAGTCCATACACTTTCAGGTACTAATCAGTGGCAACAAACGAGGAGCTTCACAAGAAAATGGAGTTGCTTAATCTTAAAAAGATGGCACTCATATCTCTTCATTATGGGGACACATTCTAGAAGGAATAAAGCGACTCGATCGGCTTATGCAGCGAGGCACGGATCAATGGATACTTGGTTTAGAGTTGTGTAGGATTTGTAAAAAAAACTTGTAACTAGAAGGGTTTTGTAATATGTTTAGGATTAGGACTTAGGGATTTGTGGTAGCTGTTAGTTTTTAGTAATTCTTTTTCGCTGTAATTGTTCTGGTTCGTGTGTAACTCTGAATGTTCTTGAGGTGGCTCAGATGTTTGGCTTTGAAATGAGTTTTAGCAAATATTGGCTCCAAAGGAGGGATTTCACCATCTGAATCTACAGCTAAAACATTTCCATTCAGTAACATGATTTGGCTATGTAAATTTCCATTTTGTGTAATTAGATGGTATTCTCCTCTTGATGTTTCGCTTGTGCTGACAAGAGCTTGTTTCATTGTTTGAACTATAAGACAAATTGTTAATGTTGCCAAATGTTGCTTCAACTGTTGTGCTGTTGTCTAAGTTGGTCAATAGTATGGTGATTCCTTTGGCTTGCTTTGCGCAGTGTGCATAAGCTCGTATTTTGTTTGTTCTATGAAAAAGAGAGAGAGTTTCACTTGTCTTCCAAACATTGCAACTTTGAGACTTCTTCTTCTATATAATTCCATTTCCCTTACCAAAAACCACTATCTTATTCAGTAGCTTAAGTTATGACTTGTATCTCTTATTGATTTTCAATGCCTTATGTCAGAAGAACTTGTATGTGGTTGTAGCTAATTAAGAAGAGACTCTTGAGATGACGATATTACCATTAGTTACTCCTTCATTCTCTACTTGGAAATTACTCGTAAACGAACCAAACGTCTTGATTGTCGCCTTGAGGACCCTCTGAGTCCTATTCCGCAAACTCCTTAATAGAATTCAATTTCCAGATACCCATCAGCCAGAGGTATTCACCACGCTGATGCTCAGCCAAGGTAAATCAAACCATCAAGGCCAAATTTATATGCAAAAGAAATGAATTCTTGAATTAAGCTTGAATTCTTGAATGGTGAACTTTAAATGTACCAGTCACGTCCTTGGGATTCTTTGTTTGTAAGAATCTATACCTTGACATCACTGCACCTGCACGAGCTGGTTAGCCGTAAAACATAGATATTAAATTAAAGTAAAGAACAAAAGAAACAGGTGAGATCTTACGGTCAAAAATTAGGGTGTGACAACCTTGATTAAGATGATGCTTTCCATTTTGGCATTGATGATTTGTGGTCGTCATCTTATTATTCTATGTGATATTGTTGTTTTCATCAAAACCCAGCCATGTTTCTATAAAGAGATATCCTTCGCATAAAGAATTAGATTCAAGAAGTTTCTCTTGATTTATAAATCTTCAAAGGTAAATGAGATTCGCTCAAGAAGGAATTAACATGAGGAAGACCTCTAAAGCTTACCCGCGGTATGATCTTAAAGATGGAAACTGCCATCCATATGGAGAAGTATGGTATTATGTCCTAATCATTTTAGCTTCACTTTAAACTGCTTTATTGTTGATCTCTTTATCAAGTAATTCGTTTCTTTTACTTGTGTAATCATATGATTTATGTGCTTTCATGTGTTTATTGTTTTTCATTTTTTTGATGTTGCCAAAGGGGGAGAAGTATAGTCTCAAGGGAGAAGGGTATATTCTCTATATTTTCAGGGAGATTTAACCTCTCCAAAATTTTTTCCCCTTGTTTCTTTGTTTTTCCTTCTCCCTGAGAGATGCATTGTCGCCATTAAAAAGAGGAGAATATGAATCTATGTGCTTGTAGGTATGAAGTTAAAAACAACCTGTTAATTTGGTTTTGATGTTGAGAATTCTCTTAAGAGAAGACTATGGTTCTTGATATCATAAAGTGTTAGTGTTAGATATGTTTACCAAGTGATGGTACTTAAAGATCAAGATGTGTTGATCAAGATGCGTTAATTAAGATGAATCTTTAAGATAATTTGAAGTAGTGATCAAGTGGATATGCTTGAATATCAAGTTGTGTTGATCAAGTTTATGGTGTTAGCTATCCAACTCTATAATGATGGTGATTAACTTAAATATATCTCAAGCTTCATCAAGTAGAAAGAGTAATATTCTAGTAAATTGCTTCTATCATTGGTGCATCTTGTAAAGGAACTTGAAGCTTTAAAGTTGTGAAATAGAGGAAGTGTGAACACTCGTCGGGTCGTGTTTGCCTGAGTGACCATAATATTGTAAAAGTATGGAGTAACTCCTAAGTTACTAAGCCTACTATCACACACTCACAAAAATGTTTTAAAGCCTTTCTCGTTTTAGAAAAGCACCTAAAAATGTTTTAAATGCCTAGCTAATGGGTTAAGGAAGTGATCTAATCAATTATATGTCTCTTTTACAATGAATAATCGATTATCCCTCAAGGATAATCAATTATTTTCCTTTTAAATGCCAAAAATAAATTAGAAGAGCATATAATCGATTTTTAATAGTTTAAAATAAAAATATTTCTATTTTTGGAATGGCATAATTAATTACGACATCAAATAATCAATTACTGCATTCAATTTGATCCATGGATTATTTCCTTTTTGACCTAAATCTTCCCCCCCTTCTCTCTCTCTCTCTCTCTCTCTCTCTCCCTCTCTCTCTCTCTCTCTCTCTCTATATATATATATATATATATATATATATATATATATATATATATATATATATATATATATATATATATATATATATATATATATATATATATATATATATATATATATATATATATATATATATATATATATATATATATATATATATATATATATATCACTACTATAATGTCACACGCGATAGAGATGTAACCTCGGCTATACAGCCGACGTAACAAACGGTGACATGAAAATTTTCCACTTAACACCTCGGTTAATTAAAAGCCTAGAGCTAGAGTTATATGATCATGGGTTCGAACCCCAGCATCTGCATTTTTATTATTTACACAAACAACGCCT
Source organism: Lathyrus sativus (assembly GCA_963859935.3). Taxonomy (NCBI): domain Eukaryota; kingdom Viridiplantae; phylum Streptophyta; class Magnoliopsida; order Fabales; family Fabaceae; genus Lathyrus; species Lathyrus sativus. The sequence continues at coordinate 212,558 of CAWUDS030003439.1, forward strand.
CAAACCTCTCGGTTTATTTAAAAAGTGAGGGGTCAAATAGTTTTTTTAAAATAAACTTATTACATTGTTTACACAGAATGTTAATAAATTAATTTGTTTATAAACTACATTGTTTATACAGAATGTTAAAGTAAAAATGTTGTTCTTCATCTTCATTGTTGTCGGTGAAGAACAAATGTTGGATATCTTGGAGAAGAGAAAATATTAGGGTTCCTCGTTTCATTGATCTTGAGGAAGATCAAATGTATAATGCAATATATTCTCTATGGCTTTTGAATTCATTTATTTTTGATATTAAAAAAAAAGGGTAGCTAAATAAAATAAATATACAATTATATGATTACTTAAGAGCACGAACCTTAAACCTAGATAACTCTCTACACTTGCAATCCATCGCTGATGGAAAAAGTTAAAGTGGAGGATGTAGATAGTTTCAATCGCTTATGATGTTTCTTTATCAATTTTAGATATCAAAAAGTCTTTATAATGGAAATTTTTTAGGAATCACATGGATCACTAATGATAGTTTCTTGGGCATTGATAATCTTGAAATGAACGATAAAGATTTGTTTAAGAATGCTAAGTTATCCCCTCGGTTTCTATAAAAACCAAGGTGAAAATATTTTTTTAATTATATTGTTTACACATAATATTGAATAAAAATAATACACCAAAACCAAAATTTTGATGTAAGAAGTTATCTGGCCCAAATATTGCACGCATCTAATTTCTAAAGAGTTATCTAGTCTTAAAATTGAATGCATCTAACTTCTATTGAAAAATGTTTTTCTGCACTTGCAATCCATCATAGAGAACTTTTACAAGCTTCTAAATACAACAATAACAACAAAAACATCATCCTCATTTTGTGAGATGGATCCTAAAAGAATGATGTGATTTCTACTTATAACGAGTTTGGAACGACTACGTATAAGTTAGGATTATGGTAAAATTTGTCTAACAAGTGCTTTTATATGAAAATGTTACGTATCTTATACCGTGTTTATTAGGGAAACCGACGAGATATATCCTTTAGCTTATAAAAAATTATAATAAATGAAAATAGTTTCCTAATTGTTTTTCCTCTTGGGGTTTTTGAAAAACTGAGGTAACATGTGATTTCTATTTCTAAAAAAAAAAAAGTCATGACACACATTGGAATCATATTCACTAGAGTAGCAATGATCATCCATAATAAAAAATGTAATGTATCTTTTGGATTTTCAAGACGTTTTAGCTTCTCTGATTGTTTCACTCCCTATTCTCATCTCCACTTTATTTAAAAGTTATTCCTTGTTTCAACGTCTCATTTCCAACTTTTTGTTTCTTCAAACCTAATTTCAAAGTCTTTTCTTTTCTTCAAAAATTTCATCAACAACCTTATATGAAAATATTTCGTTTGTAATTAATGAAAAGTTTGTTGATTTCGATGATTTGAAAGATAAAGGTTTTGCTCTAAGGAAAACTGTTTGCAAACAAAAATTGAATAGTTACTTTGATATTCTTAATGGACTCATCTACATTAATCTTGTTAAAGAGTTCAAGTTAAATGCCTCAGTTGGGCCATCTGGTCATGATGTTGAGTCAATCCTGTCCTATGTCAATGGCTTTCCTGTCACAATTACTTAGTCACTTATTGCTCAAATAATAGAATATGAAGAGGAAGGTGTTTGTGTTGAACATTATAGATTCAACAATGTCTATAAAGATCTCCTTTGTATAATTTATGCAACCAACGATAATCTCAACAGTCATGCTTGTCTACGGTCAATTGAAAAAGTTTTATATCAACTTCTAGTGTCAAATCTCTGTCTATGAGAGAAAGAATTGGAAACGCTTACTTGGAATGACAAGCATATCTTGTTATTCCTTACCAAGAATATCATAGTTAATCTTCCTCTTACCATTTTTAATTACTTAAAGGAAATTATAATCATCTCTAGGAATGAAATGACTTTCCTCATACCATATAGAAGAGTTTTTTCTGAACTTTTCACTAAGTTAGGGGTAGGTAATAGTGATACTATTAAAGTTGAGTGGAGTCAAAAATTTGAATAAGTGGAATAATTATTTGTTGTTTTGTTTTAAATTAATAAAATATTTCCATTCATATTATTGCCTATTCATTTTTATTGATAACAAAAAAATATGAGAATTACTAATTACAAAGAAAAAATGAAGAAAAAAATAAAGTTTGAAAAAAAAAGAGGGAAGATTGGAAGGTGCCAAGTGAGAAATCACTGAAAAAACCTTAAATGTAGTTACTAAGATTCGAAGCGTGTTCCCTGATAACAATGTTACCTCAGTTTTTAAAAACACCGAGGTATTGTGTTTAATATTATTTTCAAGAAGAGTTGGCGCTTACTTATTACTATATTACCTTGGGTTTATATAAAAATGAGGGAAAAGTTGTTTTATTAAAAAAAATCAAACTTATCGCTCTCATGACCTATAAGCTCAGTGTTTGTCATGTTTGAGGTGAAACATTCATCATAAAAAGTATTATATATATATATATATATATATATATATATATATATATATATATATATATATATATATATATATATATATATATATATATATATATATATATATATATATATATATATATATATATATATATATATATATATATATATATATATATATATATATATATATATATATATATATATATATATATATATATATATATATATATATATATATATATATATATATATATATATATATATATATATATATATATATATATATATATATATATATATATATAAGGCTTTTTCTCATTCCAAAATAC
>CAWUDS030003440.1:0-26290 GCA_963859935.3 Lathyrus sativus
ATATATAGACTATGATCTCAAATATATCATCCTATAAGAAGATTATTTCTTTTTATCCCCATTCGAAGAGTTTTCAAGACATTACGAGTACCGGTTGAGAAAAATCCACAAGCCAACCAGTGTCAAACACTTGTCTGTACACTTTTGTATTTTAGAATTATCGTTGTCATTGTCTAAAAATTTTTCTCATTATACTCATTAAGGTATTCCTATAATCATTAATATCAAAATGTCATAGATCCTAAGGTTTATGTCCATGGGGAGACGCTTAAGCGCTCCCAGCGTGATGAGTGATCAGTGCATATTTATGCACTTTCTCCTATATTTTTACTTAGGCATTTCTTTACTTTATCTTGATTATTTTTATGTTTTATTTTATTTTTATATTTTATTTTATTTATGGCATAATTTGATTTCCGCACTTAGTTTCAGCTTTAGCAGTCTGCACGGAAACGATCATAACTGGAGTTCCGGAAATCCGTTTGAGACGTTCTAAAAATCGACAGAAAGCTAAGAGAGAGAGCTACGACTTTCGTGTTGGAGACGAAGTCAGATTCGGAGCCCAAAATTCCAGAATTCCGTTTGAAGTTACTGCATTAGAATTTTATTTTAGTGTTGGGTCATGTATTGGGCCTGGGTTATGTTTTCGACCCAGTTGGGTTATGACCCGAATTTGCTTTCTTTTTAAAGGAAAAATACTCGTGTTATTTTTCACCTAGTTACATTTTAACGAAAAATACATTCGGAGCTTTGAGAGAACTATGGAGAGCTAATTCCTTAGAGTCTTTCTGCTGTAATCGCGTTCCAACGCTTTGAGGTTTTTACTTTATCAATCTAATTCGTTTCTCTTTAAACACTATTCTATGAATTGCTTTTGCTTAATCTGTTAGTTTATAGAATTGTTTTGATTAAATTCGTATGATTGCATCCTTAACTTTTATTCGCCGTTACTTCGCTTTGTCGTTAATTCGCGTTTATAATTTGTGTTTGCTTAATTCACGAAAACTTAATCCGTTTGCTTAATTTGAAATATAGGATTGTTAATCTAGTTTATGCCTTTTGCGCTTGTTAATTGACATAGGAATCGAATAGAGATAGAAATCGCTTAGGAAATTGGTAAGGTAGAAACCCGTGATAAGCCGAACCGAAAACAGTAGATTGAATTATTTTGATAATCACTTATTTTAACCGCTTAATTGTATTTTCTTTATTTATCCGATCAGAAACCAAACCAACTCTCCCTCCATTTCGAATTTGGTAGATTAATCACATAAAAGAATCCTTGAGAAGATATCCGAGTTGAATTGTCGTTGTAATACGTTTTCATCAAAAACACTCATTTTGATCCGCGCGCGACAACTGATCAATGAGCTAGTCCCTCCACGACGGAGAGATGGATTAGGCCGACCCCGTGTGATGAGCGGGACAGAGCAATATATATATATATATATATATATATATATATATATATATATATATATATATATATATATATATATATATATATATATATAATATATATATATATAATATATATATATATATATATATATATATATATATATATATATATATATATATATATATATATATATATATATATATATATATATATATATATATATATATATATATATATATATATATATATATATATATATATATATATATATATATATATATATATATATATATATATATATATATATATATATATATATATTATATATATATATATATATATATATATATATATATATATATATATATATATATATATATATATATATATATATATATATATATTATATATATATAATATATATATATATATATATATATATATATATATATATATATATATATATATATATATATATATATATATAAGAATCTTAATCGGTTGAGTAAGTAAATAAAATAATTAATTATATTTAATAATTAATTATTTAATTGAATATGTGCTTAAATATAAGTGGATGTCAAGATAATCCATTTCGAAATAATGAGAATTCTAAATGATTATCATTCTATATATAGACTATGATCTCAAATATATCATCCTATAAGAAGATTATTTCTTTTTATCCCCATTCGAAGAGTTTTCAAGACATTACGAGTACCGGTTGAGAAAAATCCACAAGCCAACCAGTGTCAAACACTTGTCTGTACACTTTTGTATTTTAGAATTATCGTTGTCATTGTCTAAAAATTTTTCTCATTATACTCATTAAGGTATTCCTATAATCATTAATATCAAAATGTCATAGATCCTAAGGTTTATGTCCATGGGGAGACGCTTAAGCGCTCCCAGCGTGATGAGTGATCAGTGCATATTTATGCACTTTCTCCTATATTTTTACTTAGGCATTTCTTTACTTTATCTTGATTATTTTTATGTTTTATTTTATTTTTATATTTTATTTTATTTATGGCATAATTTGATTTCCGCACTTAGTTTTCAGCTTTAGCAGTCTGCACGGAAACGATCATAACTGGAGTTCCGGAAATCCGTTTGAGACGTTCTAAAAATCGACAGAAAGCTAAGAGAGAGAGCTACGACTTTCGTGTTGGAGACGAAGTCAGATTCGGAGCCCAAAATTCCAGAATTCCGTTTGAAGTTACTGCATTAGAATTTTATTTTAGTGTTGGGTCATGTATTGGGCCTGGGTTATGTTTTCGACCCAGTTGGGTTATGACCCGAATTTGCTTTCTTTTTAAAGGAAAAATACTCGTGTTATTTTTCACCTAGTTACATTTTAACGAAAAATACATTCGGAGCTTTGAGAGAACTATGGAGAGCTAATTCCTTAGAGTCTTTCTGCTGTAATCGCGTTCCAACGCTTTGAGGTTTTTACTTTATCAATCTAATTCGTTTCTCTTTAAACACTATTCTATGAATTGCTTTTGCTTAATCTGTTAGTTTATAGAATTGTTTTGATTAAATTCGTATGATTGCATCCTTAACTTTTATTCGCCGTTACTTCGCTTTGTCGTTAATTCGCGTTTATAATTTGTGTTTGCTTAATTCACGAAAACTTAATCCGTTTGCTTAATTTGAAATATAGGATTGTTAATCTAGTTTATGCCTTTTGCGCTTGTTAATTGACATAGGAATCGAATAGAGATAGAAATCGCTTAGGAAATTGGTAAGGTAGAAACCCGTGATAAGCCGGAACCGAAAACAGTAGATTGAATTATTTTGATAATCACTTATTTTAACCGCTTAATTGTATTTTCTTTATTTATCCGATCAGAAACCAAACCAACTCTCCCTCCATTTCGAATTTGGTAGATTAATCACATAAAAGAATCCTTGAGAAGATATCCGAGTTGAATTGTCGTTGTAATACGTTTTCATCAAAAAACACTCATTTTGATCCGCGCGCGACAAACTGATCAATGAGCTAGTCCCTCCACGACGGAGAGATGGATTAGGCCGACCCCCGTGTGATGAGCGGGACAGAGCAATATATATATATATATATATATATATATATATATATATATATATATATATATATATATATATATATATATATATATATATATATATATATATATATATATATATATATATATATATATATATATATATATATATATATATATATATATATATATATATATATATATATATATATATATATATATATATATATATATATATATATATATATATATATATATATATATATATATTATATATATATATATATATATATATATATATATATATATATATATATATATATATATATATATATATATATATATATATATATATATATAATATATATATATATATATATATATATATATATATATATATATATATATATATATATATATATATAAGAATCTTAATCGGTTGAGTAAGTAAATAAAATAATTAATTATATTTAATAATTAATTATTTAATAGAATATGTGCTTAAATATAAGTGGATGTCAAGATAATCCATTTCGAAATAATGAGAATTCTAAATGATTATCATTCTATATATAGACTATGATCTCAAATATATCATCCTATAAGAAGATTATTTCTTTTTATCCCCATTCGAAGAGTTTTCAAGACATTACGAGTACCGGTTGAGAAAAATCCACAAGCCAACCAGTGTCAAACACTTGTCTGTACACTTTTGTATTTTAGAATTATCGTTGTCATTGTCTAAAAATTTTTCTCATTATACTCATTAAGGTATTCCTATAATCATTAATATCAAAATGTCATAGATCCTAAGGTTTATGTCCATGGGGAGGAGACGCTTAAGCGCTCCCAGCGTGATGAGTGATCAGTGCATATTTATGCACTTTCTCCTATATTTTTACTTAGGCATTTATTTACTTTATCTTGATTATTTTTATGTTTTATTTTATTTTTATATTTTATTTTATTTATGGCATAATTTGATTTCCGCACTTAGTTTTCAGCTTTAGCAGTCTGCACGGAAACGATCATAACTGGAGTTCCGGAAATCCGTTTGAGACGTTCTAAAAATCGACAGAAAGCTAAGAGAGAGAGCTACGACTTTCGTGTTGGAGACGAAGTCAGATTCGGAGCCCAAAATTCCAGAATTCCGTTTGAAGTTACTGCATTAGAATTTTATTTTAGTGTTGGGTCATGTATTGGGCCTGGGTTATGTTTTCGACCCAGTTGGGTTATGACCCGAATTTGCTTTCTTTTTAAAGGAAAAATACTCGTGTTATTTTTCACCTAGTTACATTTTAACGAAAAATACATTCGGAGCTTTGAGAGAACTATGGAGAGCTAATTCCTTAGAGTCTTTCTGCTGTAATCGCGTTCCAACGCTTTGAGGTTTTTACTTTATCAATCTAATTCGTTTCTCTTTAAACACTATTCTATGAATTGCTTTTGCTTAATCTGTTAGTTTATAGAATTGTTTTGATTAAATTCGTATGATTGCATCCTTAACTTTTATTCGCCGTTACTTCGCTTTGTCGTTAATTCGCGTTTATAATTTGTGTTTGCTTAATTCACGAAAACTTAATCCGTTTGCTTAATTTGAAATATAGGATTGTTAATCTAGTTTATGCCTTTTGCGCTTGTTAATTGACATAGGAATCGAATAGAGATAGAAATCGCTTAGGAAATTGGTAAGGTAGAAACCCGTGATAAGCCGGAACCGAAAACAGTAGATTGAATTATTTTGATAATCACTTATTTTAACCGCTTAATTGTATTTTCTTTATTTATCCGATCAGAAACCAAACCAACTCTCCCTCCATTTCGAATTTGGTAGATTAATCACATAAAAGAATCCTTGAGAAGATATCCGAGTTGAATTGTCGCTGTAATACGTTTTCATCAAAAACACTCATTTTGATCCGCGCGCGACAACTGATCAATGAGCTAGTCCCTCCACGACGGAGAGATGGATTAGGCCGACCCCGTGTGATGAGCGGGACAGAGCAATATATATATATATATATATATATATATATATATATATATATATATATATATATATATATATATATATATATATATATATATATATATATATATATATATATATATATATATATATATATATATATATATATATATATATATATATATATATATATATATATATATATATATATATATATATATATATATATATATATATATATAAATATATATATATATATATATATATATATATGTATATATATATATATATATATATATATATATATATATATATATATATATATATATATATATATATATATATATATATATATATATATATATATATATATATATATATATATATATATATATATATATATATATATATATATATATATATATATATATATAAGAATCTTAATCGGTTGAGTAAGTAAATAAAATAATTAATTATATTTAATAATTAATTATTTAATAGAATATGTGCTTAAATATAAGTGGATGTCAAGATAATCCATTTCGAAATAATGCGAATTCTAAATGATTATCATTCTATATATAGACTATGATCTCAAATATATCATCCTATAAGAAGATTATTTCTTTTTATCCCCATTCGAAGAGTTTTCAAGACATTACGAGTACCGGTTGAGAAAAATCCACAAGCCAACCAGTGTCAAACACTTGTCTGTACACTTTTGTATTTTAGAATTATCGTTGTCATTGTCTAAAAAATTTTCTCATTATATTCATTAAGGTATTCCTATAATCATTAATATCAAAATGTCATAGATCCTAAGGTTTGTGTACATGGGGAGACGCTTAAGCGCTCCCAGCGTGATGAGTGATCAGTGCATATTTAGGCACTTTCTCTTATATTTTTACTTAGGCATTTCTTTACTTTATCTTGATTATTTTTATGTTTTATTTTGTTTTTATATTTTATTTTATTTTTGGCTTCATTTGATTTCCGCATTTATTTTTCAGCTTTAGCAATCTGCACGAAAACGATCATAACTGGAGTTCCGGAAATCCGTTTGAGGCGTTCTAAAAATCGCCGGAAAGCTAAGAGAGAGAGCTACGACTTTCGTGTTGGAGTCGAAGTCAGATACGGAGCCAAAAATTCCAGAATTCCGTTTGAAGTTACTGCATTAGAATTTTATTTTAGTGTTGGGTCATGTATTGGGCCTGGGTTATGTTTTCGACCCAGTTGGGTTATGACCCGAACTTGCTTTCTTTTTAAAGGAAAAATACTCGTGTTACTGTTCACCTAGTTACATTTTCAAGAAAAATACATTCGGAGCCTTGATAGTACCATGGAGAGCTAATTCCTTAGAATCATTCTGCTGTAATCGCGTTCCGACGCTTTGAGGTTTTTACTTTATCAATCTAATTCGTTTCTCTTTAAACACTATTCTATGAATTGCTTTTGCTTAATCTGTTAGTTTATAGAATTGTTTTGATTAAATTCGTATGATTGCATCCTTAGCTTTTATTCGTCGTTACGTCGCTTTGTCGTTAATTCGCGTTTATAATTCGTGTTTGCTTAATTCACGAAAACTTAATCCGTTTGCTTAATTTGGAATATAGGATTGTTAATCTAGTTTATATCTTTTGCGCTTGTTAATTGACATAAGAATCGAATAGAGATCGAAATCGCTTAGGAAATTGGTAAGGTAGAAACCCGTGATAAGCCGGAACCGAAAACAGTAGATTGACTTATTTTGATAATCACTTATTTTAACCGCTTGATTGCATTTTCTTTATTTATCCGATCATAAACCAAACCAACTCCCCCTCCATTTCGAATTTGGTAGATTAATCACATAAAAGAATCCTTGAGACGATATCCGAGTTGAATTATCGTTGTATTATGTTTTCATCAAAAACACTCGTTTTGATCCGCGAGCGACAACTGATAAATGAGCTAGGCCCTCCACGGCGGAGAGATGGATTGGGCCGACCCCGTGTGATGAGCGGGACAGAGCAATATATATATATTTTTATGTTTTATTTTGTTTTTATATTTTATTTTATTTTTGGCTTAATTTGATTTCCGCACTTATTTTTCAGCTTTAGGAGTGTGCACGGAAACGATCATAACTGGAGTTCCGGAAATCCGTTTGAGGCGTTCTAAAAATCGCCGGAAAGCTAAGAGAGAGAGCTACGACTTTTGTGTGGGAGTCGAAGTCAGATTCGGAGCCCAAAATTCCAGAATTCCGTTTGAAGTTACTGCATTAGAATTTTATTTTAGTGTTGGGTCATGTATTGGGCCTGAGTTATGTTTTCAACCCAGTTGGGTTATGACCCGAATTTGCTTTCTTTTTAAAGGAAAAGTGCTCGTGTTACTGTTCACCTAGTTACATTTTCACGAAAAATACATTCGGAGCTTTGAGAGAATCATGGAGAGCTAATTCCTTAGAGTCATTCTGTTGTAATCGCGTTCCAACGCTTTGAGGTTTTTACTTTATCAATCTAATTCGTTTCTCTTTAAACACTATTCTATAATTGCTTTTGCTTAATTTGGTAGTTTATAGAATTGTTTTGATTAAATTCGTATGATTGCATCCTTAGCTTTTATTCGCCGTTACGTCGCTTTGTCGTTAATTCGCGTTTATAATTCGTGTTTGCTTAATTCACGAAAACTTAATCCGTTTGCTTAATTTGAAATATAGGATTGTTAATCTAGTTTATATCTTTTGCGCTTGTTAATTGACATAGGAATCGAATAGAGATCGAAATCGCTTAGGAAATTGGTAAGGTAGAAACCCGTGATAAGCCGGAACCGAAAACAGTAGATTGACTTATTTTGATAATCACTTATTTTAACCGCTTAATTGCATTTTCTTTATTTATCCGATCAGAAACCAAACCAACTCCCCCTCCATTTCGAATTTGGTAGATTAATCACATAAAAGAATCCTTGAGACGATATCCGAGTTGAATTGTCGTTGTATTACGTTTTCATCAAAAACACTCGTTTTGATCCGCGCGCGACAACTGATCAATGAGCTAGGCCCTCCACGACGGTGAGATGGATTGGGTCAACCCCGTGGATTGGGCCCTCCACGACGCACGTTGGATCCCCAGCAGAGTCGCCAGCTGTCGCTACTGCGAAAATCGGCGCCGGCTGAACAGAAGAGTCGCCACCGTGCGTTATTTATCCCAACGGAGGGAAAGGAAACGCTCGAGGTAAACCTACCGCAAAACGGGGAAAGGAATGGTCATCGCAATCAAATCCTGGATTCGGGAGTCGGTTACGCAAGGGGAAGGTATTAGCACCCCTCACGTTCGTCGTACTCGACGGGATCCACGCTTGTTTTCTAGTACGGATTGTTATTTCTATCTAAATTAAAGGTTAAGGGTTAAAAAGAAAGAAAGGGACTTGGCAAAGTATCGCACTTTATGCCTACGTATTCCCGTCTGAAACGAGAAATCAAAGTCAACGTAGTTCGCCTACCTACTGGAAAGGAGGGGAAGGTTGCTCACTAGGATATCGCATCCTATGCCTACGTACTTTCATACAGCATGAAAGATCAGAGCAAACGTAGTTCGGGCCACGTACGACACAAGTCTGTCTTGATCGTTTTTTAGTCCTTCTGAAAAAGGGTTTTCCTGATTACTGGTCCAAGCGGACAAAAATGACGTTTTGATGTGTTCACATTCTTTTACGGAAGAAGTGTCTTTTATTGGGTTTGAAATCTTATTGTGTTTTTCTGTTTGTTTTGAGCAAGAGGAGACAGAACTCTAACCTATGGTTGCAAAGGGAATTAGACTAACCTAATGTTATCATGCATGGGTTAAGACCTAATGTCTATCATGCTCCTCTCTTGCGCAGAGAGAAACAGAGATCCTAAGGGAATAGACGGAAACAGAAACAATAGCGTATATACAATAAAGCAGTAAAATGCATGGATGCAGCAATACAAGCGAGGCAAGGGAGTCCCACTCAACCTCGAACCTAGAAAACAATAGGCAATAGTGAACAGAATTCACTTTCAACCTAACAGGTTAAACAGCAAGCAATACAGTCAGGGAAATTCAATCAATACATCAAAAATGAACAGCAAAAATAAACAGCAAAAAGCAGTCCTGCATCAACATCTGTCTTCAAGTCATCTCCAAACAGCTACAAGCTTCAAGCATGTATCAATCTTGATCTTCACAACCCTCAAGCAAGGTCTTTGTCTTCAATCTTCAAGCCTTCAGTCAAGGTCTCTATCATCAGTCTGTCATGGCTTTTCTTCAAGTCTCAATCTCCAAGCTGAGGAATCAATCACAAGAATGAACTGGGGTGTTAAGCAATTAGTTGACCACCAAGGGTGGCAAACAGACTGCTGACAACACATAGAATATTTCTCTCAAGAGTTCTATCTCTTAGACACTATCACCAAGCCTTCCAAAGGAAGGGGGTGAATGTCTTAGAGAGACTCTGCATCATAGAGAGGGATGGAGGCAAGAAAGACCTTCCATGTTTGTGAATCAAGCTTTCTACTCTAGAGCTCTGCCTAACTCCTAGATCCTATAACCTTCAACAGCTGCTAGCAAGATGCTCTCCATCAACTCTGGAAATTGGTCTTCAATCTCTTTGATCTCCAAATGGGCTTCATCAACACAGTCTTCATCTCAAACCCCAGGCCCCAAGCAAGCCCAATACCCCACACAGACAAATAATAACCCTAGAGAGGGCACACCACACAGTCAAGCAAGCACAAGCAATATACTAATAGTAATAGTAGAATAGGGGAAACCTAGTAATTTCTAAGGGATCTATTATCTACCCATAATACCCCTATAGTCCCATACCCCAAAATTCAAACTACAACTCCTTCAAGAATTGATTTGCTACACCTATGCCACACCTAAACCCTAGTTTTGATTCTCCTAATCACACCTAAACAAATCATCTAAAGTTTTAATCTAAAATCATGAATTAAATTTTATATACAAGCTAAAGTTCTAAGCTAATCAACCTAAAAAGAATGGATCCAAAATGTAGAAGCATCTAATTAAAATAAAATCAACAATATCATGCATCAAATTAAACCACTTAAAAAGCTATTTAAAAAAAAATATGCTAAAAATATAAAAATAAAATTAAATACCAATTTTTTTATATGATAATTTTCTTAACAAAAATATAAACCTAATGCAAAAAGAAGCAATTAAAAATATTCATTTTTCATTTACTTATGATTTTTTTAAGAAATGAAAAAAAATGGAAGAAATTAATATGGATTAAAATTGGATATGAGGTGCAGTTATCAATTATTCTAGTTAAAACAAGAGAATGGGCCCAGACTGGGGGGCGCGCATAGTAAAGCGCGTCTGGGCCCAACTAACTAGAAAACACCACAAAAAATAAAAAAAGGAAAAACGGTGCATAAAGCAGAAATTCTAGTTAAAAACATAATGGGCCTGAGTTGAGGGGGTGTGCATAGCATTGGATTGTAAAGCCCAGTCTGAACCATTAAATAAAACGCAGCGTATTGCTGCATGATCTCCCTCCAAATTTCGTTTTAAACGCTGGCCATTAGACCAGATTGCAAGTCAAAGTCTCCCACTTAATCCAACGGTCTTCACTTCGTCTTCTTCCTCTAGAAACCCTAGGTTCAGAAAAACCTATCCATGCATGAATCTTCCATCACTCTGTTCTCCCTCGATTCTCCATGAAACTTCATCATTCCAAAACCAAAAATGCTCTGCATCTCACCCTCTACACAGCCACGGTAATATCTTCCTCTAAAATTCAATCAAAACTCAAACCCGATAGGTAGAGAGTCCTGTTTCCACCATTTTGCACTGAGATCAAACATTCCAATTCTTGCTAATTCTTACCCTAACATAATCTACACACCATGCTGATCATCTTGAGCTATACATCTAAGATTATCGTGCCATATCCTAGATGTTCTAAGCCCTAACAGATTTGGTGCACCATTGGTAACCTCCATGAAACCTTCTCAAACTTTATGGAAATGATCCTCTAACCTAACCTAAAGATTCTACATTATTCTAACTAAATCATGCCAATTCTATGAGATTACCAACCTGGTTTAGAGATGAAAACAGGTGTTGAATTCTTTGGATCCAAGGCTTGCAATGCTCTTGATTTGCTCAATACACTTGATTCTTGGTTCTGTATGCAATAGATCTTGCTCAAATGCCTTAGATTCTTGTAACCACTTCTTCTTGCACTTTGGATGATGAAGTTGGTAGCACATGATTCCTCTTCAATTCAAACAAATCTTTGATGGAAATTGGATCTATGAATGATGTAGATGATGATAGGATCAAGAATTTTGGAAATTGATGAAGGTTTGATAGAGTTTGAAATGGTTTTGCAAAATGGAAGAATGAGATGAAACTATGTGTTATGAACAAAATGAATCACCAACCCTTGAATGAAACCTCTCAATTCAATATATAGATGAAATTAGAAAGCTCTAGAACTTTGTAGAAACTTCTTGTGCACAATTCCCTTGGATTTTGATTATGTTACTTCATACATAAGTAACCAAGCATAACTTCCAAATTTTGAACCAAACTCAAATATCCACTTTTTCCAATGTTCTTAAAACATTTTTTCCAATCAAAATGACCTATAATTTCATCCCATTTGGCCAAGTTATGAAAAATCTCAACTTTAGGTCACTTTTTATTCATTAAATTCACCAAATTTGAAACCTTGAGCTATGAGCATTTCCAAACTTTCATGATCACTTTTCTAGACTCAAAATGTCATTTGGAGAAAGTTTGATGTTGTGAAGTTTTTCATTTGAAGCTTCCTTGTATGAGTTTTGGGCATAAGCTTGAAATGACCTGTAATTCTCAAATGACCAAAATACCCTTTGCTTTCCAAGACCATAAGTAGAGTTCCACAAATCATATAAAGGCATAACATACCTTTCGAGAAATCTAAGACAATGAGGAACAAATCTTATGTTTACCAGAAATTCATTTGAAATCTCCTTGAGGGGTAAAAGTTGCTTGGAAGAGAAGTAACTTTCACAGACAAAATTTCAGATACCTCAGATGACCTGTAACTTGCAAGGACCATAACTTGAGTTCTATAAATCTCCTTGATGTCTTCCACCACTCAAATTAAAGGTCTTGAGATCCTCTACAAGTTTCATGTTGACCAAGGATCCATTTGAAGCTTTCATTTTGACTTATCTTACTTGGAAGTTTGCCCTAAATCAGGGGATTTTACACAGAAACCCTAATTTAGAAACTCCTCTTCTTCTTGATTTCTCTTGATTTCTTCTTGGCACAACACCACATACTTCTCTACATGTCAAATGATGAACCCCACATCTCTCAAATAGCCCTTGATGCCCTTCAATCAATCATTTGACCTAGGGTTGACCCAGGGTTGACCCAGATGAAACCCTAGTTGACTGTCTTCAACTGCAACTCTTGTGATCACATCAATGACTTGTATACCTTTAAAAAATGACTCTCTAAGTCCTCCATGATGTCTATATACCCTCCATGCTCAATTCACAGCTCACAACTTCTTTGATGATCTTCAAATACCCTCAAGATAGGAGATAGATTCACTGCTTGATCCACTGACTTCTTAGATTTCAAGTTCTTTCTGATGACTTAGATAAGATTGAATTTGAATAATAACCTCTTGATAGGCTCATAGAGATGAGAATAGTACTTGGTCCCTTGTTGAATGACTTGCTATGCTATGCTATGCAAATGATTAGACTATGTACATGACTCTATATGCAAATGCTAATGCAATTGAAACATAAACCAAGTGAAATAGGTCGGGCAAATTTTTAGGGTGCAACAGCTGCCCCTATTCAAGCGACTTGGACCCGATTGGGTGAAGAGCGAACGACCTTCAAACATTCGAGGTACGAGACGGTTGAATACTAAGAACCCGAAAATTTGCCAACCGCAGAAATAAACTGCACCACTGCTTGGGGAACGACACTCATCAACTGAATCTGGTTGTTACGGCAACAAACTGATCCATTAGCGACCGTGCTGGGGATTATTTTCATCAGCCTGAAAAAGATTCTATCATCGCAGGGATAGAACTAAACTTGTCCACGTTAGGACCCCATCTGCCGTCAACACGGAAAAATCTCGGCGACTTCGCTGGGGATGACTCGTCTGCATTTCGTCAGCACGAGGGGATTCTATCAACATAACATGAATTATCCACGTCAGGAATAAATCGTCCACGTTAGGAATAAACTGTCCACGTTATGAATAACTTATACACGTTAGGGCTAAACTTTTTCACACCAGGAATACATCTTTCCATCTTAGGAATAACATCTTTCCACGTAAGGAATGCATCTCTTCGTCCACGTCAGGAATACATTGTCCACGTTAGGACCCACCTTTCCATGTAAGGAATACGTCTTTCCATCTTAGGAATAACATCTTTCCACGTAAGGAATAAACTTCTTTCCACGTCAGGAATACATTGTCCATGTTAGGACCCACCTTTCCACGTAAGGAATACGTCTTTCCATCTTAGGAATAACATCTTTCCACGTAAGGAATAAACTTCTTTCCACGTCAGGAATACATTGTCCATGTTAGGACCCACCTTTCCACGTAAGGAATACGTCTTTCCATCTTAGGAATAACATCTTTCCACGTAAGGAATAAACTTCTTTCCACGTAAGGAATAAACTTCTTTCCACGTTAGGAGTAAGACTTCTTCTGGATCTGTCCACGTCAGGACTAATCTTTCCACGTGAGGAATACATCTTTCCACGTAAGGAATCTCATCTTTCCACGTAAGGAATACCATCTTTCCACGTAAGGAATACCATCTTTCCACGTAAGGAATCATCTTTCGTCTTGATTTGTCCACGTCAGGACTCACCTCTTGACTCGCTGAGGAAATAAAATTTTTCCACGTCAGGACTCATGCATCTTCGACCCGCTGGGGAAATAAAACTTGTCCACGTCAGGACTCATGCTTCGCCAACACGAAGGAAGATAAATCTGTCCACGTCAGGACTCGCGTATCTTGTCATCATGAAGAACTATAAACTTGTCCACGTCAGGACGCACATTTCACCATTACGAAGAAAGATATCTGCTGGGAATAAATGGTCCACGTCAGGACACCAACCCGAAGAGTAATCAATTTTGTCCACGTCAGGACTTCACAGTCAATCAATACAGAGAAATCCAATTGGTCCATGTTAGGACTAGCACATCTCATCAACCTGGGGAAATAAATCTGTTCACATTAGGACACCCGCTTCTCTAGCACGAAGAAATCCCGTCAATAAAATTGTCCACGTCAGGACTCATTTCTCTATTGGTCCCAACCCACAAACTTCTTAGCACTGACGTGACAGCGACTTTGAGGCAGACTCTACTGAGGATATTTGGAAACCACTACCGGACGCCTGTTCTGATAACCGGCGGCAGCCTCTGAAATTCTGATTCATGAAACCTTTTGATGCTGACGTAACAACAGTTTTGAAGAAAGTAATCCGCTGGCCGGACTAGAGAAACTTCAACAAGCGACTCTGGTGGAGAAAACAAGAGAATTTCAACCAAATAACTCTGCTCGGGGACAAAGAGAAATTTATCATGATAACTCTGTGGGGAATAAGGCCAAAACTGACATTATCGTTGAATGTCTCACGTCGAGATCTTGAATGCTTGGTAATTCACTTGAGCAAGAGCTCCTTCCACCTGTAAGGGAAACAATACTTGAAACAAACGGGTGATCAACCTGGCTTATGTTTCAAAATGCATATGTTTGACAATGACGCAATGACATGGAAATGCTACGTGTTTATTTGGTGGATGCAAGTATGACACTATATGCCGATGCAAATGCAGACAGAGACCGCTTCAGCGAAATAAATGCTGAAGACAATGCTAATTCCGCTGGGGGTAGCCAGGCGTCACAGAATTATTCCAGCAAAATAAATGCCGGAAGAGTGAAATCAACTCCGTTGTGAAATTGGGAACTTAACCAAGCACCTCGTTGAAGTAACACCCTGCTGGGGAATATAACTCTGCTGGGGGAATAGCAGATGTGCCCAGTATGATTGGGCTGCTGCTGGGGAATGAACAGATATCCCACGGTATTCTGACAAAATAAATGCCATGATACACAACCAACTCTACCGGGGAGAGTCTTAATCTTCGAGTTCCACTGGGAGGAAAGAAAACACTTGCTGAAAAGAGAACTCCATTGGGGGACGAAACGAGTCTCTTGGGGGAAAATCCACTGACTCTGCTAGGGGAGAGTAAATGACCCTACTGGGAAGGGTAAACTGCCTGGGTACAGCTCATAAGTTGGAAATATTGATCTTCTGAGGCTAAACCACTCTGCTTGAGATAAGGGAATCCTTCTGGGGGACACCACACCGTCTGAATACAACCTACAATCTTGGAATCACCAAACCCTGCTAAGGATAAACGACTTGGCTGGAGAATGTCCTTTGAATAAGCTACGGCTAGCTGGGAAATTCGATCCTTCTTCCAGGAGGGACAATGTTATCTTGGAAGCACGACCTGCGTGGGGATTAAGTCTTTCGTTACGAGCTTCTGATCCATACTGCACTCTTTTGATCGTCCACTTTGTACGGCTATGAACCCTGCAACACCACAAACAAGACAAGACAAGTCTACACAACCAAATCTATTCAGATTAGTGTTAGTGACATTATTTTCAGTTAATTCAAAGTTTTAGCAATTATTGGCAAGGGCCAGCGACGTTATGTACATGCTAGTTCCATTAAAACTAGGCGTTTATCATGCACAAAACAGTAAAGAACCCACCAAATACTGAATAACATGTTTTATTGATTGAGCCCCTAAATGGGCGGAGTTTTGTACACGGAATGTAACTCCTGAAAAGAGGAAGCTACGCACAACAAATATACAAATATGCACAAGAAGCATAAATATATTGACAAATCAAATTTGTACACATGTCGGCAACGGGATGCAGATGAACACCACGAGCTGATCCTCCTATGACTCGCCCGACTCTAATGCTTTCCCCGGTATCCACACTTCCGAAGAGATTGTATCTGATAATCGACCCCTCAGGTATATTCTCCCGCACCAAAGCTTAAATGCAGTATCAAATTCGGACCGCAGTCATTTGCTTTTCAAATCCCTAACTTTTGCGTGAACCGCCCTTTACGGGTTTTCAGTTCACCGGGATACCCCTTTTTGCCGAAGCCGCCCAGTGTGGGTTTTCAACTTCGCGGGTGTCCATTTTTCAATTTTTATCCCTAACTTTTGCCTGAACCTTTCATTCTGTTTTTGGTTCACCAGGATGCCCCATTTTTGCCTGGACTCTCTTTTTCTGTCCAGCGGGTCAATTTCAAGCAAAGTATTTTTTAACTGCGTCCGAATTCACAGGCGACGTAAAGTATTCGCCGTCCATGGTGGACAACAGTAAAGCTCCTCCTGAAAAGACTTTTCTGACAACGTATGGCCCTTCGTAGTTAGGGGTCCACTTGCCCCTGTGATCTGCCTGCGGCGGGAGAATCCTTTTCAGCACAAGGTCGCCCGTCTGAAAGCTCCGGGGATGTATCTTCTTATCGTATGCTTTCTTCATTCGGCTCTGGTACAAACGACCGTATGCTAGAGAAGCTAGCCTTTTCTCATCCATTAAGCTTAGCTGGTTCAACCTGTTCTTCACCCATTCTGCCTCGTCAAGTTGGACATCTCGTAGTACTCTCAGAGAAGGAATCTCGACTTCTAGTGGTAGCACTGCTTCCATTCCGTATACCAGCGAGAACGGGGTTTCCCCGGTTGATGTGCGTACCGTCGTACGATAACCGTGCAAAGCGAAAGGTAGCATCTCATGCCAATCCTTATAGGTCACCACCATCTTTTGAACGATCTTCTTTATATTCTTATTGGCCGCTTCAACAGCGTCATTCATCTTGGGTCGGTAAGGGGAGGAGTTGTGATGTTCGATCTTGAAATTCTGACAGAGCTCCTTTTCATCATTTTGTTATTCAGGTTTGAACCGTTGTCAGTGATTATCCGCTCGGGGATTCCATATCTGCAAATGATATCTCTCTTGATGAATCTGGCTACCACCTGCTTAGTTACATTTGCATAAGATGCCGCTTCCACCCACTTGGTGAAGTAATTGATTGCTACGAGAATGAACCGGTGCCCGTTAGAAGCCGTCGGCTCGATCTTTCCAATCATATCGATTCCCCACATCGAGAATGGCCATGGCGATGACATCACATTTAGAGGACTCGGAGGCACATGGATCTTATCTGCATATATTTGGCACTTGTGGCACTTCCTCGCAAACTTGAAACAATCAGTTTCCATAGTTAGCCAAAAATAACCTGCCCGCAGCAACTTCCTCGTCATAGCATGCCCACCAACATGCGTACCAAAGGTACCCTCATGTATTTCCTCCATGAGCAACTTCGCCTCTTTTTCATCTACACAACGTAGCAGCACCAAGTCGTGATTTCTTCTGTATAAGACACCATCCGGATTCAAATAGAAATTACCCGCCAATCTCCTGAGAGTCTTCTGATCTTGACTGGATGCCCCAGCCGGATACTCTTTATTCTTCAGGAAATTAAGGATGTTGAAATACCACGGTTTATCATCAGATGCTTCGTCAATAGCAAATAAGAAGGCTGGTCTGTCAAGCCGAGAGATAACGATTCTGGGAGCCTCGTTCCAGAAGTTGACTTTGTACATGGAAGACAAAGTGGCCAGGGCGTCAGCCATCTGATTCTCCGCTCGCGGTACATGATGCAATTCAACCTTGTCAAAGAAAGGCAACAATCTCCTCGCATAGTTCATGTACGGTATCAAATTAGGCTGACGTGTCTCCCATTCTCCTTTTATCTGATTCACCACCAGAGCTGAGTCTCCGTATACATCCAGATTCTTGATTCGCAAATCAATGGCTTCTTCAAGCCCCATTATACAAGCTTCATATTCGGCTTCATTATTGGTAACTGGAAAAGTCAATCGAGCGGTAAACGGGATGTGCGACCCGTGCGGAGTGGTGATGATTGCCCCTATTCCGCTACCGTAGGCATTTACAGCTCCGTCAAATATCAACTTCCATTTGGAACCCAATTCTGGTCCTTCGTCTGGCAACGGCTCTTCACAATCTTTCATCTTTAGGTACATGATATCCTCGTCAGGAAAATCAAACCTCATCGATTGGTAATCTTCAATAGGCTGCTCTGCCAAGTACTCAGACAGTACACTCCCCTTTATGGCCTTCTGCGAGACGTACTGGATGTCATATTCAGTCAAGACCATCTGCCAACGGGCAATTCTCCCCGATAACGCCTGCTTTTCGAATACATATTTGATAGGATCCATCTTCGAGATGAGCATGGTTGTATGATTTAGCATGTATTGCCTCAAACGCTTGGCGGCCCAGGCTAGCGCGCAACAAGTTTTTTCGAGCATTGAATATCGAGATTCACATTCAGTAAATTTCTTACTCAAGTAGTAGATCGCATGCTCTTTTCTTCCTGTCTCATCGTGTTGACCGAGAACACAACCCATACTTCCCTCAAGAACTGTCAAATACATAATCAAGGGTCTCCCTGCCACTGGAGGTATCAAAATAGGAGGCTCCTGCAAATACTGCTTTATTTTATCGAACGCCTTTTGACAATTTTCGTTCCACGTTACAGCCTGATCTTTCTTCAGCAGCTTGAATAATGGTTCGCACGTAGCCGTTAGGTGAGATATGAACCGAGCGATGTAGTTCAACCTCCCTAAAAACCCGCGCACCTCTTTCTCTGTTCTAGGCGTCGGCATCTCTTGTATTGCTTTTATTTTAGCAGGATCGACCTCTATTCCTTTTTCACTCACGATAAACCCCAGCAGTTTACCCGATCTCACCCCGAAGGTGCACTTGTTAGGGTTCAGTCTCAGCCTGAACTTCCTAAGCCTTTTGAATAACTTCAGCAGATTCACCAAATGCTTTTCCTTCGTCTGGGATTTGGCAATCATATCGTCAACATAAACTTCGATCTCTTTATGCATCATATCATGGAAAAGAGTCGTCATTGCACGCTGATACATTGCCCCAGCATTCTTCAATCCGAAGGGCATCACTTTGTAACAAAATGTTCCCCACGGCGTTATGAAAGTAGTCTTCTCCATGTCCTCTGGCGCCATTTTAATCTGATTATAGCCCGAGAAGCCATCCATGAAGGAGAATACGGAGAATTGAGCAGTGTTGTCAACTAGCACATCGATGTGAGGAAGCGGAAAATCATCTTTCGGACTCGCTTTATTCAAATCACGGTAATCTACGCACATTCTCACTTTACCGTCTTTCTTTGGCACTGGTACAATATTAGCGACCCATGAGGGATATTTGGTCACAGCTAGGAAACCAGCATCCCACTGTTTTTGAACCTCCTCTTTAATTTTCACTGCCATATTAGGTCTAGTTCTGCGAAGCTTCTGCTTGACCGGCGGACATTCTTCTTTCAACGGCAGACGGTGCACCACCATATCTGTATCGAGCCCAGGCATGTCTTCATACGACCAAGCGAACACATCACTATACTCTCTGAGCATTTCAACCAGTCTTCGCTTGACGTCGCTCTGCAGCGCGGCTCCTATACGGATGTTCTTTTCAACCCCTTCCGACCCCAAGTTAATAATTTCGATGACCTCCTCATGAGGCAGAATGACTCGTTCTTCTTGCTTCACCAACCAAGACAACTCTTCGGGAACGTCACCATCTTCAACAATATCTTCTTCGGCCTGAAGTACCGGGTGCTCAAAGTCGAGACGAGTCATAGGTGGTTCAATGATGTCATCTGAAAATGTTATCCTGCAAAAGGAATGGTTAAATGCTTCAAAATGCGTATAAAGCGAATAACCACATTGCCATTTTATTGTAAAATATAAAACAAGAAAAACAGAGAGCGCAATATTTGTACATGAAAAACGCCTTTTATTTAATGATTAAACACGCAATGTTCATAACAGCACGGCCCTAAGCAAATCATGATGCCCCGGGCAAGACACCAGATTGTTCAACAATTAAAAAAACAAAGCATTACTGTTTAAGAGTCACAGGAACAATCTCCTGAATAGACCAATTGCACAAGCCTTGTCCTGGCACGCTCGGCTGAATCCAGGCGTCCATGTCGCAATCACTGTCTCCTTCGTCAGAATCTGAAGCAGCGTTGATGGTCTCATGACATACTCCACTAGCAGTGATGGTTATTGGTCCTCTGAAACGGGGTGCTCCCACAGCAGGTGTTGATGACGACGGTTGATATCCCAGCCCGAACCGGTCCATCTTCACGGGAATATCCAGCACTTTGCCCCAGCCCTTTGTCTCACCAGTCTCTACTAGAGCTTGAGCTTCCTTATATGACGAGACAGCTACCTCTGGCGCTTTACTCGGCCCGGGACCTTTGTCTTTGATGCGCAACCCTTCAAATGCCTGACAGGGTGTTTCGTGAATCTCGCCATCGACCTCCACATACTTAAATGATGACAGATGGCTGACCAGTATATCTTCTTCTCCACATACAGTGATCACGATGTCCCCTACCATGTATTTCAACTTTTGATGCAAGGTAGACGTGACTGCCCCAGCCCCATGGATCCAGGGTCGTCCAAGAAGGCAGTTGTATGCTGGCTGGATGTCCATGATATAAAACTCAGTTGCGAAAACCTCCGGCCCCACCTGTAAAGGTAATGTTATAGATCCAAAAACTGTTCTTCGCGTACCATCAAATGCCCTGACCACCAAGTCACTGGGCGTGCACAAGATTCCCCTGACATCTAGTTTCATCATCGCTTTCTTGGGCAGCACGTTTAAGGATGATCCGGTGTCTACCAGTACATGAGACATGACTGATCCTCTACACTCGACAGAGACGTGCAACGCCATATTATGCTCTCTCCCCTTCGGGGTCAAATCGAAGTCTGTAAAGCCCAAGCTATGGCCTGCGTTCACATGTGCCAACACCCCCTCCAGCTGATTCACGGAAACATCTTGGGGTACGAAGGAAGTATCCAGAACTTTCAGCAATGCATTTCTGTGAGCTTCAGAACACAATAGCAACGACAGTATAGATATCTTTGACGGCGTCTATTGAAGATGCTCAACAATCTTATAATCACTTTTACGAATCAAGCGCATGAACTCTTCCACATCTTTCGATGTCGTTGCTTTTTCGTTTCCCTGCACTGGGACATTCTCAATCATCTTTCCCTTTCCCTTCGCCAGCCTTTCAGCCTCTACCTCAGGCGATAAGAAGATTCTCCCACTCCTTGTCATACCTCCCGTACCGACAACGTTGTCTACAGTCTCAGCTGGCTGCTCGTTAACATCAATTTTTACTCCGTCACAGTACACTTCCAAACCATAGGACCAGGGGACTGCCTTAGTGCTCTCGTACGGGATTGGTCCGGCCTTGGTGATGGTGATCGGTGGTCGCTTGGCCGGTGCTGTTATAGTGATCGTTTTTCGAGGAATCGTTACAGTAGCCACATCACTTTGCTTGTCTGCTAATACCCCTGCAGGTTCTTCAATTGCTGCTCGGTCAAAGTGCAACGTACCTCCATCTATTAAAGCCTGAATACCCTTCTTTAATTCATCACAGCCCCCAGCTAGGGTCCAGCACTCTAAACAATACTCGTCGCACCCAGGATACACACCACCTTGCAATAATCGGCTCTTTATCTCACATAATGGTGTCTTGAGGTCATCAACATGCATAATCAAGTTCAAACCCTCCTCAGTTAAAATGGCGTTTGCCCCATGGTTGGGCATGGGCTTCTGCACTATGTTCGGACCCGCTGTTCCAAAGTTGATAGCCTTACTATCCAATAGATCCTGCACGACATGCTTAAACGCATGGCAACCCTCTACATCGTGGCCCGGAGCCCCAGAGTGGAATTCACAGTGCCTGCTTGCATCGTACCCGTACGGAGGAGTGCCTGTTATTGGTGCCAGAGTTCTCTTCTCCACCAAGTTCAACCCTAATAACGTCTGTAGCAAATCTGCATATGTTGAAGGAGGCTTTTCAAACACCCTCCTTGGTTTGCCCCCCTGGAATCTGCGCTGAGCCGGCTGTGCCCCCTGTTGTGGCTGCTGTTGCTGTTGTTGTTGTTGAAATGGTTGTTGCTGAAACGGTTGTTGCTGAAATGGTTGTTGCTAAAACGGTTGTTGCTGAAACGGTTGTTGCTGAAACGGAATAGTAACGCTTGCCACCTGCTGCGGCTGATTGTACTGGTTTCGACCTCTGCCCCGGCCTCGGCCTCGGCCCCCAAACACTGCGCTTGCATCGCCCTGACGTCGCCCACCAAAAGCCCTTCGGTTACTGCCTGTCGAGGTGGATTCCTCAGCTTGGAATCTTCCCTGTTTAATGTTGCTTTCAATCTTCTCCCCCATCAGGATTAAGTCGGAGAAACTGCCCAAAGAGGTGTGAAACAACTTGTCATAAAACATGCCGGTGAATGTTCCTATGAACATGTCGTTCATTTCCTTGTCCTCCAAAGGGGGATGAACCCTAGCAGCCATGTCGCGCCATCTCTGCGCATACTCTTTGAAGCTCTCACCCTTCTTCTGGGACAACCCCTGCAATTGGACCCGGTTGGGTGCCAAGTCGCTGTTATACTTATAGTGAGCTACAAATGCTTCTACCAGCTGCTTCCATGTCTTTATATGAGTTGGTTCCAATCCCATATACCACTCGAGGGAAGGACAAGACAAGCTATCTTGAAAGAAATGCATTAGCATCCTCTCATCATTAGAATACGCCGACATCCTTCTGTAATATGACCGCACGTGCACCTTCGGACAGGTGTCCCCCTTATACTTGTCAAATGTGGGAGCTTTGAATTTGATTGGCACCCTCAGGCCAGGCACTAGACCCATTGTTGACATATCTAAGCCAACAACACTTTGATTTACGACCCCCCTCATCTGCTCCTCTAGCATTCTGATTCTCTGAGAGTCATCCATCGGCCCTTCGAAACCTCCACCGGAGAAAGCGTCCTCTTGCTGGTCTTCTTGCCAGTTACCATTCCCAACTCCATACCCATCGTATCCGTTGTTACGGCCAATTCTAATATGATTCATGACCGGGCCTCGCCCCCTGTTGCCGTACCCCGGAGCGACCCCAGCAGGTCCAAAAGCCATTAACCCAGCGCCATTTCCATTCCCGAATCCGCCATAACCCTGATTAGTCATACCAAATCCGTCCTGCCCGAAGCCTTGAGTATTGAAACCGTACTTCCCAGTATTATCGAATCCCTGGTCATTGAAGCCAAATCCCGCATTACCGAAGCCATTGCCTCCCATATTATCACCCAGGTTGACATCACCGAGCCCGACGTTATGGACAGCAGTCTCGTTCCCAATTCCAACGTTACCG
Organism: Lathyrus sativus; assembly: GCA_963859935.3. Lineage (NCBI taxonomy): Eukaryota > Viridiplantae > Streptophyta > Magnoliopsida > Fabales > Fabaceae > Lathyrus > Lathyrus sativus. Next base: position 23,802 of record CAWUDS030003440.1, read on the forward strand.
TTCCCAGCAGCAGTACCGTTGTTGACATTAACAGCAGGTATATTGACTACAGGTGGAGCCACTGGTGTGGGAGTACCATCCCCATGAATAGTATCGACTCGCACAGACTGATGATCCTCATTTCCATGCCCAGCATTCCTTACCAACAGAGGCTGCACCAAAGCTTGCAAATTCTCCTGTCCTTTCGCAATGGTCTCCATTGTCTGCATGAAGAGCGCCAGCTTCTCACGCATATCTTGCATCTCATTCTGCATTTGATCCATGATTCTTCGACAGTTGGTGCGAGTGGAGTATCGGTGCGGGCGCTGATCTTCAATCCTGAAAAGACCTGGTACAGTGCAGGAAATGAGATACCACGCAATAATGACCTGTAATGCAATATGAATGTGAATGCAATGCAAAATGTGTTTGTGCATTTAGGTAACATCATTCCCTGATTCTAGTGTGAAGGTGTCAGTGCAGTGACAGTGCTAGCAATACGGTGATCGGAGCCGAATCATGGAAAACACCTCATATATTGCAGAGAAATCCATTAAGCCAAGAATACAATATCACTGAGTGTACAATAAGAAGGCATGACCTCAACCAACAATCCTGGTGATGGTCAGCGCTATGCAAATAAAGCATACAAATTAATACATGAAACGATCAAGTACTCCCATATGCCTGGTATTCCTCTAACAACTTCTTAGTCTCTGGATGACTTGGTCGGGTAAGCAGACCCTCGACAAGTTGGTTTCTTCTCTTGAGAACACGTCGCACGTCACCAGCGGTTTCCTCCCATGCCCCTTCTCCGAAGCGATCCTCTAGCTTCCGCTTCTGAGACACGGCTTCATTCCTGCCTTCGATGGCCTTGTTCAATGCATTCTGGAGACTATATCTGGTCATCACCTCTTCTTCGTACTTCTTAATGCTAGCCTTCAACTGCTCTTCGAGTTCAGAAATTTGCTGCTTCAATTTATCTTCCCTCTTTTTATTGTTGGTTAGCGTAGCATTCCAAGTCTTGTTACAAGAAGAGATTTCTCGGTGGGCGGCATCGAGTGCTTTCTTTTTGGACTCCAGCATGTCATGAGAGCTTCTGAACTCTTGACCCAGACGTTCGCGCTTCTTTTTCTCTTCCGTTAACTCAGCACCTAGTTTGTTTACTAGCTCGATCTGCTGTTGGAAAGCATGCACAGCCTTGTTCTTCTCACTACGCATCTGAGCCAGTTCCTGCTCTAACCCTTCATTGATCTTCATCAAGGCTTCTTTTTCTTTTACAACTCGCTCGTAGACCTCCATAGTGACAGTGGTTGGTTCTTCCACTGGAATATGAACAGGGACTGGTGCAGCTGGAAATGGCATCAATAATTGTCTTGCTCTCTCTCGGATCCATACTTTGTAGGGTGCATAAGCCTGACAATCATTCTTCCCTAACAGTGGCCTCCCTCTTCTGTTAATACGCATCCATGCGTGCTGCAGCTTGGCTAGTAACTCTCCCTTCAAATCACCGGTGAAGAACAGAGATTCCTACACTTCTTCCTCCTGAGGTGGGTTCTTCAACGCGTATCCAAACTGGGGAATAAACAGAGATGGGTTGTAATTGATGCACCCTTTTCTTCCTATCAACGGAACATTAGGGTACCCAGAACAACTGAAAATAATCTCTGACCCCAGCAAGTCTCGGTCAAACCACTCAATGTCTTCAGAAGATAGCCTCATCATGCGCTCTGGCCAGTCAGCTATAGTTGCACTATCCACAAAAGGTCCCTTCAGGGGAAGATGGCTCTTAAACCACATGTACAACAAAGGCACACAACAAGAAACGTTCTTGCCTCTCCTGTTCTCATTTCTGTAGTGCATCGAATGGTAGAAGTCCCCGATCAATGTGGGTACCGGGTTGCCAGCAGCAAACAAATGAAACGCATCCATGTCCACGAAGTTTGGGAAATTGGGAAACAGCACTATCCCATAAATGCATAGAGCCAAAACAGCGTTAAAGACCACCCAACATCCATTCTTGGCGTATTCTTGAGCCTTACCGACCAGAAACTGGAGAGAGAAACCTGGAACCCCGCGCCAAGAAGTCATCAACAGCTCAGAAGCATTCATGTGCAAGGCCTTAGCCAAGTCCTCCAACTTGGGCTCAGCGGCAGAGTGAATAAAGGGAACCTTATTCTGTACTGGCAGCTCAGTAAACTCTACATACTCCTCCATGGTAGGCCCCAAAATAAAGTCAGCAAATGTGAAACACCTCAAAGCAGGGTCATAGAATTGCATCAGTGTGTACAACCCATTCAGTTCATCATCATTTGGTTTGCGAACCAATCTCAACAACTGTCCATAACTCTGCCTGAAACTTCTACGGCCATCCTCATCAGCAAGAGAGATCAGACCCAGGAGGGGAGAAATATCAGGGATAGGTAGCTTGTAGGCAACTGTCATCCTCAAACCAGCCATGATCAATACTCAGAAGTCCGGGCACTAGAACCAGGGAATATGCAAATGCA
>CAWUDS030003441.1:0-25000 GCA_963859935.3 Lathyrus sativus
ATCCGAAATCTAAGAAATTACTTGAGTCTATGTCAAGTAAATCCAAAAAGGGCCAGAATATAGGAGGGAAATTTTTTGGGGATAGAGGGACTTGAACCCTCACGATTTCTAAAGTCGACGGATTTTCCTCTTACTCAAAATTTCATTGATGTCGGTATTGACATGTAGAATGGGACTCTATCTTTATTCTCGTCTGATTAATAAGTTATTCAACTGATCCATCAGATTATGTTGGAGTGACTGATTTGAGCAATGAATATTCTATTCATTGATTTTTTCTTCCAGTTGTAATTGATTTGATTCTAATGTTTCAATTGTGATAGAATCCAAATATTTACAAATAGAAGTTAGAAATCTTCATTAATCAATTGAATGTTGTCAACTCCATTTGTTAGAACAACTTCCATTGAGTCTCTGCACCTATCCTTTTTTTATTTTCACTTTCTGAACTTTTATTTGTTTTCGGAAAGAAGGATTTGGCTCAGGATTGCCCATTTTGAATTCCAGGGTTTCGCTGAATTTGAAAGTTTTCACTTGGTAAGTTTCCATACCAAGGCTCAATCCAATTAAGTCCGTAGCGTCTACCAATTTCGCCATATCCCCCGTTTTTTCTTTGAGATTGATATCATATCGCATTAGGATGTTTTTTCATTTGTATTCTGAGAATTATATGCTGGAACTGTTGAATTTATTTGTTGAAATCTACTCCCATATTGGGTTGGGAAAATTAAAATTTCCTTCTATTTGTTTTTTGTTGATAGATTTTCTTTCATCTATATCAGATACCCGTATTTACTCGAATCAGAAATGATTCTATTATCTCTGTATTCGCAATTCAATATACAGAGATATATACTACATATATCTCTATTTTAGATGTACCCCTTCTATTCTTTTTTGATAGAATTTCGAATACTCTAACGTTCGATTCTTTTTTTCCTTCGAGCAGACCGATACAGACCTTATAACGAAAATAATAAAAATCTATTTATTAATTTAGATTTCGATATTCAGTTAGAAATTCAATAGAAGGATCTAATTTTTCATTACTTATCCAATCCAATTTCTTTGGATAATCCATCCAATTTTTTAGAATTCAAATGGATATGTATAAATCCATATTTTTATATTATATGTATAAAATACATTATACATATTTCATCTTAATGCATAATCATTATTGAATATAAATAACTGTAATCTAATTAGTCATTATTGAATTCAATAAAATAATATTAAGAAAGAATATTATATATATCTTAAAATATTTATTTATAGTAATATTTTTTTATATTAAAGATAATATTCTATATACTCTTTACTATTTTCTATAGATATATTCTATCTATTAATCTAGATAGAATGAAATAGAAAGTATTCTAGAATATTAAAGAATATATAAAGAAGATATACATAGAAATAATCTTCCTATCGAATTCCATTCTACTTTTCATAATTCAAATTATATAAATAAAAATAATAAGGATCGGGATAAATACATATAATAAATATGAATTATTAATAATCGAAATAGATAAATAATAGAAATTGGAAGAATCCAAATATTCCAAAATGGAATTCAAAACTAAAAAAAAAAAGAGAATCTTACTATATGATATGGATGAAAATTATTTTTTATCCAATTCTTTTTTTATGGATCCAAAAATATTGGATAAATTATTAATTATTAGATAAATGGATAAAAAGAGTATTCTAGGTAATTGGTAATGAAAATAATTTGGATTCGTATTTTTAAATGATTCCGATTTGTATCATATTCTATATACTAGAATATCAAATAAATATGGGATATTCTATCTTTTTTTGTATTTATTTGATTATGTTATGATATAGTAATTGTGTTATGAAGAGCTAATATGAAATAGTTAATAACTAGGATCCCAGTAGTTTAGGAAAGAATTCTGATAAATGCACAATTTGTGTTCTGAGAGCCCGCTTAGCTCAGAGGTTAGAGCATCGCATTTGTAATGCGAGGGTCATCGGTTCGATTCCGATAGCCGGCTTTTTTTATTTCTTTTTTATTTCTATATCGATAGAATAGAATTCCATTCGGATACTGATAGAATCCTTCTAATTCTTCTTTGTACTACAGTAGTACAATACTTTAATAGTACAATACTTGAAGTAGATTTCACTTCATTTATAATATCATATTTGTCATTTAGTTTAGTTTTGATTTTTCTTTATGAGATTTTCCATTTTAAAAAGGAGTGTTTATGTCACGTTACAGAGGGCCTCGTTTCAAAAAAATACGCCGTCTGGGGGCTTTACCAGGACTAACCAGAAAAGAGCTTCCAGTTAGAAGAGTTGGAAGCGAAGAATCGCTCTCCAGTAAAAAATCTCAATATCGTATTCGTTTAGAAGAAAAACAAAAATTGCGTTTTCATTATGGTCTTACAGAACGACAATTGCTTAAATACGTTCGTATCGCTGGAAAAGCGAAAGGGTCAACCGGCCAGGTTTTACTCCAATTACTAGAAATGCGCTTAGATAACATACTTTTTCGATTGGGTATGGCTGCGACTATTCCTGAAGCCCGTCAATTAGTTAACCACAGACATGTTTTAGTTAATGGTCGTATAGTAGATATACCAAGTTATCGTTGTAAACCTAAAGATATTATTACAGCCAAGGATGAACAAAAATCGAGAACTATAATTCAAAATTCTCTTAAATCAGCCCCCCGCAAAAGAGTGCCAACCCATTTGACTCTTCATCCAGACCAATATAAAGGATTAGTCAATCAAATAATAGATAGTAAATGGGTTGGTTTGAAAATTAATGAATTGCTGGTTGTAGAATATTATTCTCGTCAGACTTAAACCTCGTTAAAATAACAAGAATTTTGATCCGAGTATTTTCCCCCCCCATTCGTGTATAGAAGTGGGTGTAGCAAAATTGTTATTCCTTGCCCACTTTATGCACAATTTTCTATATTACAGAAACAAATTAGGAATAGAGAATGCATATAAAAGTTGCAATAATTTTATCTATATATTATTTAAAACATTGACGTCAGTAACATTGATGAACTTGGTAAGGGTGCGGAAAGAGAGGGATTCGAACCCTCGGTAAACAAAAAGCCTACATAGCAGTTCCAATGCTACGCCTTGAACCACTCGGCCATCTCTCCTACATAATGATTATGTCCCTAAATCGAGTGAATAGTGAGGCATTTATATCCCATTTGCGTAAGCGCACACAATACAATCAATTGAAACTAAAAAAAAAAAAAATTCTACTTCAACTTCAAAGCCTACCGTAGAATAAAGTAATTTGATTAATAAGTCCATTTTTACGTTATTTCGTACTGTATTGTACAATTCCTTTGTTTGGGGAATTATTTTATCACGCGATAAAAAATGAAATTATAGAATGGATTGCTACCTATGACTAGATCTCGGATAAATGGAAATTTTATTGATAAGACCTTTACCATTGTAGCCAATATCTTATTACGAATAATTCCCACAACTTCTGGAGAAAAAGAGGCATTCACTTATTACAGAGATGGTGCGATTTGATTATTTTTTTTTTTTACCGATCTCAGTCTTAGGAGAAAGATACATTCTTCAGAGACAAATCAAAAAAAACCGACGCTTGCTGAAGGTGAAGTTTGGAAATAAAACGATTAATCCCTTCTGTCGTGTATTCCCGATTAATGCAGCCTCAATATGCTTCAATTTTAGGTTTATAGTATTAAGCGAAAGGTTATACCTATATATACCTATTTATGGGGTTAGGTGAATCCTACTCCACTAGTACAAATAGGCGGCATGGGGGAAGAAGCACTACGCTAGGGAATCAACAACAGGAGAAAAATTTGTAAAAAAAATCCTTCCTTTCTTATCGGGATCGGGACTAACTAGAATGGTTGGGACAACAAACATCCATCTCGTTCGTATTTTGGATACCCATATAACCATCAAAGACTGTTGAAGTGACTAATTCCGGGAAATTAAGCGGCGTTGAGGACAAATAAATTGTTGAAGTTACGATTGATTTATCCAGTAATAACTTACTAAATGTTAATAAAAGATCCTTTACAGAAAGGTTGGCTAGAGATTTCGTGTAAAAACACTAGTCCCGCTCAGTTGATAATGAGAATATTGCAATCTTTTTTGATTCCATGGATGTTTCTCATTATCCACATAAAGGAGGAGCCGTATGAGATGACAATCTCACGTACGGTTCTGGAACGGAGATTCTTTGAACCGAATGACGACCGTAACGGATGTCGGCTCAATCTGAAGGAAATTATGCGGAAGCTTTACAGAATTATTATGAGGCGATGCGACTGGAAATTGATCCCTATGATCGAAGTTATATACTTTATAACATCGGCCTTATCCACACAAGTAACGGAGAACATACAAAAGCTTTGGAATACTATTTTCGGGCACTCGAACGAAACCCTTTCTTACCTCAAGCTTTTAACAATATGGCCGTGATCTGTCATTACGTGCGACTATCTCCACTATAGAAAGAAAAAAGAAAAGAACCTCCACTAATAGTCATAAATACTAGACAAAAAAAATAGGCTTTCTACATATATATCGTTCGAAACAACGATTTTTATGAGCTGTAGCAAAGAAAGAAACTTCATATTCATAGAAGTAAAAATATGAAGAAATAGAATATATATATGCCCTAGATACTTTTTTCTATGGATAAAAGATCTAATTGATAAAGGAAGCACCGTAAAGATCAATTAACAAGGTTTTTGGCCGATACAACCAGAACTGCTTACTTATATGATGATAGATTCGAAATCAACTTATGTAATAAAGTTGATCCCCGAAGGTTTTGAGCAGCGGTGTAGTATCAGATCCCAAAGATAGTAAGTCTTTTCTTATGAAGAAAAGTCTTTCTCACAGATTCTATAGAAATAGATATATTATATATGAAATGATATATGAACTCGAGATAGTTACCTTTGAGAAAATTCAAATAAGAGCGTTAGTATTAATGTCGATGCCTTCTTCTTCAGAAGGTAGGAGAAAAGATAAAACTAAAAACAAAGGATTCAATTGAATTATTAATCCAAATTCAAGTTTTAAACTCATGTAATTAACCTCTTTTCTTGTTATTAACTCCAGAAAAAATGGAAGATCAAAAGAATTGACTGTTGAGCCGTATGAGTCAGGAAACTCTCAAGTACGGTTCTAAGGGAAGGATTTTACTCCCCTATTCCGACCGCGGAGAACAGGCCATTCGACAGGGAGATTCTGAAATTGGAGAATCTTGGTTTGATCAAGCTGCTGAATATTGGAAACAAGCTATAGCCCTTACCCCTGGTAATTATATTGAGGCACAGAATTGGTTGAAGATCACAGGGCGTTTTGAATAAGAACAGTCTTTTTATTATTTTCTTTTTTTTATTCTAATTCAAATATTATTGTCTATATTTTATTCTCTAATAGAGAATAAAATATATAGAAAATCCATTATATATATTGAATTTTTGATAGTTTATTGTCCCCATCAATCAAATAAAAGGGTCCGTTGAGCGCCTCACTGCTATGTCATAATGGATCCGAACACTTGCCCCGGATTCACTTCCGGATCCTAATTGTTCTAGTGAATAACTCAAGAAAATATGGAATAGATGGGAGATAGAAGAGAAAGATATTCAATATAAACATTTCTCATAAGTTCACGAATTATGTTTTATGTTGGCGGGTCTCTTTGTATGTGTTGTCCGGAAAGAGGAGGACTCAATGATTATTCGTTCGCCGGAACCAAAAGTCAAAATTTTGGTAGATAGGGATCCCATAAAAACTTCTTTCGAGCAATGGGCAAAACCTGGTCATTTCTCAAGAACAATAGCTAAGGGACCTGATACTACTACTTGGATCTGGAACCTACATGCTGATGCTCATGATTTCGATAGCCATACTAGTGATTTAGAGGAGATTTCCCGAAAAGTATTTAGTGCTCATTTCGGTCAACTCTCCATTATCTTTCTTTGGCTGAGTGGCATGTATTTCCATGGTGCTCGTTTTTCAAATTATGAAGCATGGCTAAATGATCCTACTCACATTCGACCTAGTGCCCAGGTGGTTTGGCCAATAGTAGGCCAAGAAATATTGAATGGTGATGTAGGGGGAGGTTTCCGGGGAATACAAATAACCTCCGGTTTTTTTCAGATTTGGCGAGCATCTGGAATAACTAGTGAATTACAACTCTATTGTACTGCAATCGGTGCGTTGGTCTTTGCAGCCTTAATGCTTTTTGCTGGTTGGTTTCATTATCACAAAGCTGCTCCAAAATTGGCTTGGTTTCAAGATGTAGAATCCATGTTGAATCACCATTTGGCAGGTCTACTAGGACTTGGGTCTCTTTCTTGGGCGGGGCATCAAGTACATGTATCTTTACCAATTAACCAATTTCTAAATGCTGGAGTAGATCCCAAAGAGATCCCACTTCCTCATGAATTTATCTTGAATCGGGATCTTTTGGCTCAACTTTATCCAAGTTTTGCTGAGGGAGCAACCCCATTTTTTACCTTGAATTGGTCAAAATATGCGGACTTTCTTACTTTTCGTGGAGGATTAGACCCACTAACTGGTGGTCTATGGCTTACTGATATTGCACATCATCATTTAGCTATTGCAATTCTTTTTCTCATTGCGGGTCATATGTATAGAACTAACTGGGGTATTGGTCATGGTATAAAAGATATTTTAGAAGCCCATAAAGGTCCATTTACAGGCCAGGGTCATAAAGGGCTATATGAGATCCTAACAACGTCATGGCATGCTCAATTATCTATTAACCTAGCTATGTTAGGCTCTTTGACCATTATTGTAGCTCACCATATGTATGCTATGCCTCCTTATCCATACCTAGCTACTGATTATGGTACACAACTGTCATTGTTCACACATCACATGTGGATTGGGGGCTTTCTCATAGTTGGTGCTGCTGCACATGCAGCCATTTTTATGGTAAGAGACTATGATCCAACTACTCGATACAACGATCTATTAGATCGTGTTCTTAGACATCGTGATGCAATCATATCACATCTCAACTGGGTGTGTATATTTTTAGGTTTTCACAGTTTTGGGTTGTATATTCATAATGATACCATGAGTGCTTTAGGGCGCCCTCAAGATATGTTTTCAGATACCGCTATACAATTACAACCTGTCTTTGCTCAATGGATACAAAATACCCATGCTTTAGCACCTGGCACAACAGCCCCTGGTGCAACAACAAGCACCAGTTTGACTTGGGGCGGTGGTGATTTAGTGGCAGTGGGCGGCAAAGTAGCTTTGTTACCTATTCCATTAGGAACCGCAGATTTTTTGGTACATCATATTCATGCATTTACAATTCATGTGACGGTATTGATACTCCTAAAAGGTGTTCTATTTGCTCGTAGCTCACGCTTGATACCGGATAAAGCAAATCTTGGTTTTCGGTTCCCTTGTGATGGCCCGGGAAGAGGGGGGACATGCCAAGTATCCGCTTGGGATCATGTCTTCCTAGGATTATTTTGGATGTACAATGCAATTTCTGTAGTAATATTCCATTTCAGTTGGAAAATGCAATCAGATGTTTGGGGAAGTATAAATGATCAAGGAGTAATAACTCATATCACAGGAGGAAACTTTGCGCAGAGTTCGATTACCATTAATGGGTGGCTTCGCGATTTCTTATGGGCGCAGGCATCCCAGGTAATTCAGTCTTATGGTTCCTCATTATCTGCATATGGTCTTTTTTTCTTAGGCGCCCATTTTGTATGGGCTTTTAGTTTAATGTTTCTATTCAGCGGGCGTGGTTATTGGCAAGAACTTATTGAATCCATCGTTTGGGCTCATAATAAATTAAAAGTTGCTCCTGCTACTCAGCCTAGAGCCTTAAGCATTGTACAGGGACGTGCTGTAGGAGTAACACATTACCTTCTGGGTGGAATTGCCACAACGTGGGCATTCTTCTTAGCATGAATTATTGCAGTAGGATAATGGCTAGGAGGATTTGAAAAGCATTATGGCATTAAGATTTCCAAGGTTTAGCCAAGGCTTAGTTCAGGACCCCACTACTCGTCGTATTTGGTTTGGTATTGCTACCGCACATGACTTCGAGAGTCATGATGATATTACTGAGGAACGTCTTTATCAGAATATTTTTGCTTCTCATTTCGGACAATTAGCAATCATTTTTCTGTGGACTTCCGGGAATCTCTTCCATGTAGCTTGGCAAGGAAATTTTGAGGCATGGGTACAGGATCCTTTACATGTAAGACCTATTGCTCATGCAATTTGGGATCCCCATTTTGGTCAACCGGCTGTAGAAGCTTTTACGCGAGGGGGTGCGCTTGGCCCAGTGAATATTGCCTATTCCGGTGTTTATCAGTGGTGGTATACAATTGGTTTACGTACTAATGAGGATCTTTATACTGGAGCTATTTTTCTATTATTTCTTTCTTTCATATCCTTATTAGCGGGCTGGTTACACCTACAACCGAAATGGAAACCGAGCGTTTCGTGGTTTAAAAATGCCGAATCCCGCCTCAATCATCATTTGTCAGGACTATTTGGAGTCAGTTCCTTAGCTTGGGCAGGGCATTTAGTCCATGTGGCTATTCCAGGATCCAGAGGAGAATATGTTCGATGGAATAATTTCTTAAGTGTATTGCCTCATCCTCAAGGATTAGGGCCATTTTTTACAGGTCAGTGGAATCTTTATGCTCAAAACCCCGATTCTAGTAATCATTTATTTAGTACTTCGCAAGGCGCGGGAACTGCCATTCTAACACTTCTCGGGGGATTCCATCCTCAAACGCAAAGTTTATGGCTTACCGATATGGCCCATCATCATTTAGCTATTGCAATTCTTTTTCTAATTGCTGGTCATATGTATAGAACTAACTTCGGTATTGGGCACAGTATAAAAGATATTTTAGAAGCGCATATTCCTCCGGGGGGTAGATTGGGGCGTGGACATAAGGGTCTTTATGACACAATCAATAATTCAATTCATTTTCAATTAGGCCTTGCTCTAGCCTCGTTAGGGGTCATTACTTCTTTGGTAGCTCAACACATGTATTCGTTACCTGCTTATGCGTTTATAGCACAAGACTTTACTACTCAAGCTGCGTTATATACTCATCATCAATACATTGCAGGATTTATTATGACGGGGGCTTTTGCTCATGGAGCTATCTTTTTTATTAGAGATTACAATCCCGAACAGAATGAGGATAATGTATTGGCAAGAATGTTAGAGCACAAAGAAGCTATCATATCCCATTTAAGTTGGGCCAGCCTATTTCTGGGGTTCCATACTTTGGGACTTTATGTCCATAATGATGTCATGCTTGCTTTTGGCACTCCGGAGAAACAAATCTTGATCGAACCCATATTTGCCCAATGGATACAATCTGCTCACGGTAAAACTTCATATGGTTTCGATGTACTTTTATCTTCAACGAATAGTCCGGCGCTCAATGCGGGGCGAAGCATATGGTTGCCGGGTTGGTTAAATGCTATTAATGAGAATCGTAATTCTCTATTCTTAACAATCGGGCCTGGAGACTTCTTGGTTCATCATGCTATTGCTCTTGGTTTACATACAACTACATTGATCTTAGTAAAAGGTGCTTTAGATGCACGTGGTTCCAAGTTAATGCCGGATAAAAAGGATTTTGGTTATAGTTTTCCTTGCGACGGTCCGGGACGAGGTGGTACTTGTGATATTTCTGCTTGGGACGCATTTTATTTGGCAGTTTTCTGGATGTTAAATACCATTGGATGGGTTACTTTTTATTGGCATTGGAAGCACATTACATTATGGCAAGGTAATGTTTCACAATTTAATGAATCTTCAACCTATTTGATGGGATGGTTAAGAGATTATCTATGGTTAAATTCTTCACAACTTATCAATGGATATAACCCCTTTGGTATGAATAGTTTATCAGTCTGGGCGTGGATGTTCTTATTTGGACATCTTGTTTGGGCTACTGGATTTATGTTCTTAATCTCATGGCGCGGATATTGGCAGGAATTGATTGAAACTTTAGCATGGGCTCATGAACGCACACCTTTGGCGAATTTGATTCGATGGAGAGATAAACCTGTGGCTCTTTCGATTGTCCAAGCAAGATTGGTTGGATTAGTCCACTTTTCGGTAGGTTATATATTTACTTATGCAGCTTTCTTGATTGCCTCTACATCAGGTAAATTTGGTTAATTTCATTCTTTATTGTATCTCCAAAAATTGAATCTCTTTGTATGAAGAAGGTGCTTCTTCTATTTCTACATCTAGGATCCGACTTATTTCTATCATTGATACTAATAGGAAATGAATCATCATCATAATGGCAAAGAAAAGTAGCATTGCCAGGGAGAAGAAGAGGCAAAAATTGGAAAAAAAATATCATTTGATTCGACGATCTCCAAAAAAAGAAATGAGCAAAGCTCAGTCGTTAAGTGAGAAATGGGAAATTAAGGCAAAGTTCGAAGCACTACCGCGTAATAGTGCACCTACACGTCTTCATCGACGTTGTTTTGCGACTGGAAGATCACGAGGTAATTATCGACACTTTGGATTATCTAGACACGCACTTCGTGAAATGGTTCACCAATGTTTGTTGCCCGGTGCAACAAGATCGAGTTGGTAAGAATAAAAAATTCTCTTCATTTTTTTATTCTTTTTGATGATCTGCGATCATAGGACGGTCCCTTGACCATTCCGTATAAATGGTTTATTCTATTTGTACAGATATGGTGGAGGGGCGGCAGGCAAATTCAATCTCTGTTTTCCATTAATTGTCAATTGTTCTTCTTATGGCATGGCGGAGTGGAGCAACTTGGTAGCTCGCAAGGCTCATAACCTTGAGGTTACGGGTTCAAATCCTGTCTCCGCACCATTTTGGATAAAAATGGAAATTCACTTATATATATATTTGATAATATAAAGAAATATACTATTCAATACAGAAGTAACGGCGGATAGCGGGAATTGAACCCGCGTCTTCTCCTTGGCAAAGAGAAATTATACCATTCAACTATATCCGCATTTTTTTATTCTAATTGATACTTTCTATATCAATTCGATTTGTGCAGAGATGTATTTGATATCTATTAGGAGTGATCAATAAAAAAGTCGAAATCTATAGATATATATCTATCTTATCTTTAATCAATTTCTCTATGTATGTATTAGATAAAGGATACATACATGGAGAAATTGATTTATCCAAAAGATTTGACTTCAATTGAAATTGGGTTAGTGATGAAGTCGGAGGGTTTCCTCGAAGCATCCATGGCTGAGTGGTTAAAGCACCCAACTCATAATTGGCGAAGTCGTGGGTTCAATTCCTACTGGATGCATCCCCATAGAAATATCCCCCACTCGATTTTTGTTACAGAATGAAATTTGTAAATACAGCTACATGATTATCTGAATTATATTGACTATATTCATTCTTTATCTTCTTTTCAAAAAAAAAACGATTGGATCCGTATCAATATCAATGGAATCTCATCATCCATCAATAACAAAGGTGTGGTCGATTCAATCCAATTATGTTAGAATAGTTATAATAACATTTGATCTGTATCAATGGACGATGGACTCCCAAGAAACGGTAGAAGAATGCGACCTATTATGGGACATACAATGCATTACAAACGTATGATCATTATGCTTGAACCGGCTTATTCGATTCCTTAGAATCGGGTTATTCTATTCCACCTCTTAGTTAGAAAGAAAAGAACTTAAACAATTAATAACATGGCGATACATAAAACTTCGAGCCCGAGCACACGCAATGGAGCCTTAAACAGTCAAGTGAAATCCAATTCACGAAATCGTTTGATTTCTGGACAACATCATTGTTGTAAAGGGCGTAATGCCAGAGGAATTATTACCGCAGGGCATAGAGGGGGAGGTCATAAGCGTCTATACCGTAAAATTGATTTTCGACGCAATGAAAAAGACATATATGGTAGAATCATAACTATAGAATATGACCCTAATCGAAATGCACACATTTGTCTCATACACTATGGGGATGGTGAGAAAAGATATATTTTACACCCCAGAGGGGCTATAATTGGAGATACCATTGTTTATGGTACAGAAGTTCCTATAAAAATGGGAAATGCCCTACCTTTGAGTGCGGTTTGAACTATTGATTTACGTAATTGGAAGTAACCAATTAGGTTTATGGCGAAACCTAGAAATCGATCTCTTATCCAATTGGAGTACCTCTACAGGATAGACTTCAACAGAAAACTGAAGAGTAACGGCAGCAAGTGATTGAGTTCAGTAGTTGCTAATATACCATTATTGACCCTAGAGATATAGTAATATGGAGAAGACAAAATTGTTTCAAGCACCGACAGAACACGAAGCGCTCCTCGTTTCAAACAAATAAGGGGAAGATCCGGATTATTCACATTTCATTTGATGGTCAAGGACAAATTGAAAGCGAAGCAGTGGTAATTCTAAGGATTCCCCCGGGAAAAAATAGAAATGTCTCCTACGTTACCCGTACTAGGTGTAAGTAGCAACGTAATTTCATAGAGTCATTCGGTCTGAATGCTACATGAAGAACATAAGCCAGATGAAGGAACGGAACAGAAAGACCTAGGATGTAGAAGATCATAACATGAGTCATTCGGAAGATTTGGATTCGTATAATATATATCCACTCATGTGGTATGGTACTTCGTTATGTCATTTATAATCTACGAAATAAACGATATATAAGATGCAGCTGTATAGATATTAGAATCTACATCCAGAAAGCCGTATGCTTTGGAAGAAGCTTGTACAGTTTGGGAAGGGGTTTTGATAAGAATCTACTTCAACCGATATGCCGTTAGGCACGGCCATACATAACATAGAAATAACACTTGGAAAGGGTGGACAATTAGCTAGAGCAGCGGGTGCTGTAGCGAAACTGATTGCAAAAGAAGGTAAATCAGCAACATTAAAATTACCTTCTGGCGAGGTCCGTTTGATATCCAAAAACTGCTCAGCAACAGTTGGACAAGTAGGGAATGTTGGGGTAAACCAGAAAAGTTTGGGCAGAGCCGGAGCTAAACGTTGGCGAGGCAAGCGTCCTGTAGTAAGAGGGGTCGTTATGAACCCTGTAGACCATCCACATGGGGGTGGTGAAGGGAGGGCCCCAATTGGTAGAAAAAAACCCTCAACTCCTTGGGGTTATCCTGCACTTGGAAGAAGAACTAGAAAAACGAATCAATATAGTGATAATTTGATTCTTCGTCGCCGTAGTAAATAGTCGAGCGTAAGCGTAGATAAAATAGAATTTGTTTCTTCGTCTTTACAAAAGAAAATAGCAATTTACTGGGACATTATAGGATTTTCTTTTTTTAGAGATTCTATATTTTAGAATTGGAAATATAAGAGAACAAAATTAACTTTTTTAGTTATTATAGGAGGAATAATTAACTATGACACGTTCACGAACAAAAAATCCTTTTGTAGCCAATCATTTATTAAGAAAAATAAAGAAGCTTAACACAAAAGGAGAAAAGGAGTTAATAAAAACTTGGTCCAGAACATCTACCATTATACCTACAATGATTGGGCATACCATTGCTATCCATAATGGAAAAGAGCATTTACCTATTTATATAACAGATCGTATGGTAGGCCATAAATTAGGAGAATTTTCACCTACTCGAAAACTTGGGAGGGTATCCAAAAAATGAGAAAAAATATATTTCTCAATTTACACCTTGGACCTATATTTTTTTACCATATATTTAAAAATACAGGTCACAATCATCATTGAAGTGAATTTTCCCATTCATTTTAGGATACTTTTCGCAATCATCATTGATAAAAATGAACATTATGAGGATTCGGATTAATTAATAAATTACTCAATCTGTTGCAGAATAAAAAGAATTGTATTATTCTGCAACAGAAAAAGAAATAAAGATATAGAAAGTTTAATAAAAAAAAATATAATTATGGATAAACAAAAAGATACCGAGTGGTGGTTATGGGCCAAAAAATACATCCGCTTGTTTTCCGACTTGGTGCAACTCAAAGTCATTATTCTATTTGGTTTGCAAAACCAAAAATGTATTCCGAGAATGTAAAAGAAGATAAAATTATACGATATTGTATCAATAATTTTATACAAAAAACGGTACCCGAATCCTGTGAATTCGAGACCGATATCTCTGGCTATGGAATGGGACGAATAAAGATTCAAAAAAGAATCGATCTGATTAAAGTGATAATCTATATGGGACTTCCAGACTCCTTAAAAGAAAAGGTTAAGGATCTAAGAGTCGAACAATTAAAGACTCAAGTGCAAAAAAAAGTAACTTGTGGGAACCGAGAACTCGACCTTGAAATTACAAAACTTCCAAGTCCTTATCTTTATAGAGACGCTAAAATTGTTGCAGAATTTTTAAGCGAACTATTACGGAATCGAATTTCGTTTCGTAAAGCAATGCAAAAAGGTATTGAATTAGCTGAACAGGCAGATACAAAAGGAGTTCAAATAAAAATTGCGGGACGTATGGAAGGAAAAGAAATTGCACGTGTCGAATGGACGAGAGAAGGTAGGGTTCCTCTACAAACCATTCGAGCTCCAATGGATTTTTGTTCCGTTCCACTTGTAACTTTGTTTGGGGTATTCGGAGTCAAAATCTGGATATTTCAAAACTTCTAAACAACGACTAATCAACTTTCCCTTATAACGTTGCATCTTTTTTTAAAACAAAAAATGACAATTTGAAATACTTTACGTTGAAGAAATTACAAAATTTGGAAGATTGAATAAAAAAAAATTAATGAATCATTTTAGAATGAAGGAGTTGCTATGCTTAGTGTGTGACTCGTTGGTTTTTTTTGAGTGTTTCAATTTCTACAAAAATTCGTAGAATTCATTACTATAAAAAACCTACTCATCGCTTCCCATTATCTGGATAGAAAGAACTGCCGAAAATAGAAAATCAAAATAAGGATCTATGTGGTGATATAATTATAGCAACTGAAATAAAAAAATAAAATTATTAGTTGTAAAGCAATAAGAATATACAGATAAATGAAGGGGTGAAAGAAAGCTAGAAAAAGGATATTAATGATATAGAATTCTACTATGTAAAGGTCTATTGGTCATCTCATAAAAAGTAGTGTAATAAAGCATCAATATTCAAAATTCATCCATATATGGATGAATATTAGAATAAACGAATAAAGAGCCACGAATCAAGAAAACTGAGAGGGTTGATTCAACAAAAAAGAATAAAAAAAAAACAAAATCTTATTAATCTTATTAAAGCAGCTCCATTGTAGAATTTAGACCTAACCATAAATTGAAAAGCGATGGGAACGACGGAACCTGTGAATACAAAAGATTCCATGAAAATTAGAAATCTTACTGATTCATTAGATGGGATGGCGGAAGAAACTAAAAATTCATGGTTTTTTGAGGAGTTGTGGACGAACCCAACATTACATCTTCAATTTATAATCAGAGAGTCAATATTCGCCCGCGAAAATCCCGCGATTCTATTTCATTTTCTATTTTAGAAAAAAATATGTATATTAGTGTATATTATTTTAATTATTATTCTTTTTTCGGTTCCAGATTTTTCAATCGATTTATTTGCGAGGAGCCGTATGAGGTGAAAATCTCATGTACGGTTCTGTAATAGAGATGGAATTGAGAAATAACCATCAACTATAACCCAAAAAGAACGAGATTCCGCAAACATCATAGAGGGAAATTAAAAGGAAACGCCTCTCGCGGTAATAAAATTTGCTTCGGAAAATATGCTCTTCAGGCACTCTTGAGCCGCTTGGATCACATCTAGACAACTAGAAGCGGGTCGACGGGCAATGTCACGAAATGTTCGCCGGGGTGGACAAATATGGGTCTGCATATTTCCAGACAAACCAGTTACAGTAAGACCTACCGAAACGCGTATGGGTTCGGGAAAAGGATCGCCTGAATATTGGGTAGCTGTTGTTAAACCGGAAAAATACTTTATGAAATGGGAGGGGTCCCAGAAAATATCGCTAGAAAGGCGATTTCAATAGCGGCATCCAAAATGCCTATACGAACTCAATTCATTTTTTCCAAATAATCATTAGAACGAATGTTAGTATGAAAAAAGGAAATTCTCCGTTTCTTTTTTTTTTTGAACACACAATATTTTTTTTATTTCAACTTTTTGACTGAAAGATAAGAAAAAAGGATATGATTCAACCTCAAACCTATTTAAATGTAGCCGATAATAGCGGAGCGCGCGAATTGATGTGTATTAGAATCATAGGAGCTAGTAATCGACGGTATGCTTATATGGGTGACATTATTGTCGCTGTAATCAAAAAAGCAGTGCCAAATTCATCGTTAGAAAGATCTCAAGTCATCAGAGCTGTAATTGTACGTACCTCTAAAGAACTAAAACGTCATAATGGTATAATAATAAAATATGATGATAATGCAGCCGTTCTCATTGATAAACAGGGAAATCCAAAAGGAACTCGAATTTTTTCCGCAATAGCCCGAGAATTGAGACAGTTAAATTTTACTAAAATAATTTCACTCGCACCCGAGGTGCTATAATCTGATATAATACGTTATACTTGATATTTGATGGAGTATCCCCATGAATCGGTAGTAGGATTTATATATATATTATATAAATATAAAGGGGATCCATACATAAATATCCATGAACAGGATCTATGGTCCATATACACACATAGACCTAAGGATACATACATCAAGGGTTATTGGAGATTCCATGTACTAATTCATGATTTAACATGTACAGAATAAAAGCCTTTCATTTGTTTATTTTCGAGAAAAATATTAAAATAAAAATGAAATATATACTCTCTTCAACCGGGTTATTCTACCTCTTATAAATAAAAAAAAAAAAACAGCTCCGTTATCTTAGAAAGAAAACCCTATTATCTTCCACCTAATAGCATAAAAAAACATAATTACAGGAGGCTATCATGAACAAAGATATGATCGGAAATATGTTCACATTGTTACGCAATGCGGACATGAATAGAAAAAGAATTATTCCAATACCGTTCACTAAGATGAACGAAAACATTGTTCAAATTCTTTTACGACAGGGTTTTCTTGAAAACGTCAGAAAACATCGAGAAAGCAACAAAAAGTTTTTAGTTTTAACTCTAAAGTATAGAAGAAATAATAAAGGATCATATCCTTTTAAAAGTTGTTTAAATTTTAAACAGATTAGTACGCCCGGTCTACGAATATATTCTAACTATCCCAAAATCCCAAAAGTTTTGGGAGGAATAGGGATTGTAATTCTTTCTACTTCTAGGGGTATAATCACCGATCGACAGGCTCGATTAGAAAAAATAGGAGGTGAGATAATATGCTTAATATGGTAAAATTACTTCTTCCGATTACGAAACACACAGACGATTTTATGAAAGTCATGAAAAAAGAATTTCAGGATGACGACTCCAAATTTATAGTTAGAGACCCAGTAGAACCCTCCGCAGAATTCTATTTTATCCGAATGTATTCGCAATATAATCGAAGAGAAACACGATTTTTATTGTATCGCTTTTATTTAGAAGCCCATATGAATATTTTGTTTGGTGCGCTTCTGGATCCCAATTGGGGCCCTTTGGATGTTGTTATTTTGGCTGGTCCTAGTGACGATGACGATCATGGTGGGTACTTCGCTTAATTTTATTGAATCTATCAATTTACCTAAAGCAACCTGCAACGTTGCAGGTTGCTTTAGGTAAATTGAATTTCAAGAGAAAAAAAAAAACACCCAAGGATATTTCTCTATGATTACCTTACATTTGGTAACCTTCTATATTCCGATTTCGGAACACGCAGACGATTTTCTAGCAGAAAT
Organism: Lathyrus sativus; assembly: GCA_963859935.3. NCBI lineage: Eukaryota > Viridiplantae > Streptophyta > Magnoliopsida > Fabales > Fabaceae > Lathyrus > Lathyrus sativus. Next base: position 17,889 of record CAWUDS030003441.1, read on the forward strand.
AGACAAAGACCTTAAGTATGAGGGCTTATTTATAAAGGTGAGCTCAGCAGCCACCTCAGATTCATATTTTGTTGTAGGATATATGCAATATGATCGAGAATTTGTACACAGTTTATTGTATCAACATTATTCTCGAAATGCCGGTCGGCAGATTTTGATTTTGGAAGAGATTGATGAAGATTTTGGCCCTATTGATTGATAGGGTTTCTATTCTTGGGGACGTCGATGACGACGACCACCCGACTCTTTTATAACTTGAAAATATTTTTTAGGAGGAACAATTTTAAGTTCAAAATGTAAGGAAACCCCATTTTCTTACAATATATAAATTTGGTATTCAATTTAATTTCTAAGGAGTTAAAAATATGAAAGTAGCGGCCTCTGTTCGTAAAATTTGTGCAAAATGTCGATTGATCCGTAGGCGAGGTCGACTTATAGTAATTTGTTCGAATCCAAAACATAAACAACGACAAGGATAATATTAAATTAATATAAAATATTAAATTAATATAAATTAAGGGCTTTCCATTAATAAGATTTTGAATAGAATTCAAAATCTTATTAATGGAAAGCCCTTTTCTTAAATACTAAATCATACAAATCGAAAAATTTAGATTCTATATTCGAATCTAGTCTATAGTTATAAGTATTCGAATAAATAGAATTGCTTATTGCTTAATATTTGAAAAAAGGGTATTCTATATTAATCGAATTATAGAATACAATAGAATAACTAGTTAGAAAATAGTAAAGAATCCTTTTTGACAGGAAATGGATATATCCATATATTTCGGACTTATCTTTTTTTTTAAATAAAAAAAAAATGGCAAAATCTATACCAAAACTTGGTTCACGGAAAACTGGACGTATTGGTTCGCGTAAGCATCCGCGTAAAATACCAAAGGGGGTTATTTATATTCAAGCTAGTTTCAATAATACCATTGTGACTGTTACAGATGTAGGAGGTCGGGTGATTTCTTGGTCCTCCGCCGGTTCATGTGGATTCAAGGGTACACGAAGGGGGACACCATTTGCCGCTACAACCGCAACGGGAAATGCTCTTCGAACAGTAGTCGATCAAGGCATGCAACGAGCAGACGTCAGCATAAAGGGTCCCGGTCGAGGAAGAGATGCGGCATTAAGAGTTATTGTTCGAAGTGGGATACTATTAAACGTTATACGGGATGTAACCCCTATACCATATAATGGATGTAGGGCTCCTAAAAAAAGACGTGTGTAAAACTAACAATAAATATGAAAGAAAAAGATTTCAAGAGAAATAAACAATTAAATCAAGAGTTTCATAAAAATAGATTACTATGATTCGAGAAAAACTAAAAGTATCTACTAAGACACTACAGTGGAAGTGTGTTGAATCAAGGGTAGACAGTAAGCGTCTTTATTATGGACGCTTTATTCTGTCTCCACTTCTGAAAGGTCAAGCAGATACAATAGGCATTGCAATGCGAAGAATTTTGCTCGGAGAAATAGACGGAACATGTATCACACGTGCAAAATCTGAGAAAATACCACATGAATATTCTACCGTAGTAGGTATTCAAGAATCAATACATGAAATTTTAATGAATTTGAAAGAAATTGTATTGAGAAGTAATCTGTATGGAACTCGGGAGGCGTCTATTTCTTTCAAAGGTCCTGGATATGTAACTGCTCAAGACATCATTTTACCACCTTCGGTGGAAGTCATTGATAAGACACAACATATAGCTAACCTAACGGAACCTATTAATTTGTGTATTGAATTACAAATTGAGAGAAAGCGGGGATATCGTATAAAAACACTAAACAACATTCAAGATGGAAGTTATACTATAGATGCTGTATTCATGCCTGTTAGAAATGCAAATTATAGTATTCATTCTTATGTGAATGGAAATGAAAAACAAGACATACTATTTCTCGAAATATGGACAAATGGAAGTTTCACTCCTAAGGAAGCACTTTATGAAGCCTCCCGGAATTTGATTGATTTATTTATTCCTTTTTTACATGCAGAAGAAGAAAACTTCAATTTGGAAAACAATCAACACAAAATGACTTGGCCCCTTTTTACTTTTCATGATCATGATAGATTCGTTAAGGATAAACTAACGAACACTCAAAAAGAAATTACATTGAAATCCATTTTTATTGACCAATTAGAATTGCCTCCCCGGATCTATAATTGTCTTAAAAAGTCCAATATACATACAGTATTTGAATTTTTGAATAAGAGTCAAGAAGACCTTATGAAAATTGAACATTTTCGCGTAGAAGATTTAAAAAATATATTAAACATTTTACAAATCGAAAATCATTTTGTATAAATTGAAAATCCATTGGATTTTTTTGAATCTTTCATTTTTTTTTTATTTATAAAAAGAAAGCTTCCAATATTAAATTTGAATCTTTAGCACAAATCAATATATTCAGAATAGGTATAAAATGAAATAGATGGATCTAGGGATTAGTCATTTCAAAGTGAATTTTCCCTAGATACACAATACACCTGTCATGATATTTTATTTGACAATAGAATCAATTTAAAAAATCCCTAACGTTAGGGATTTTTCAATAGGTAATGTTGCTCCAATACCCAACCAAAGAGCCACGACGGTACCAATCAAAAAGACGGTTGTTGCTACTGGACGCCGAAATGGGTTTTGGAACTTATTAACATTTTCCAAAAAAGGTACTGTTAATAATCCCGCGGGTACTGAAACCATTAAAAGAACGCCCAATAATTTATTGGGTACGGTACGAAGTATTTGAAATACGGGAAAAAAATACCATTCGGGCAATATTTCCAAAGGAGTTGCAAACGGATCCGCGGGTTCCCCAATCATTGATGGTTCGAGAACCGCTAAGCCTACGTTACAGGCAATAGTACCCAGAATAACTACTGGAAAAATATATAAAAGATCGTCTAGGCCATGCGGGTTCGCCATAATAATTATGACCCATCCCTTTGGCCAATTTCGCTCTTAATACAGGATCCGTCAAATCAGGTTTTTTTGTTATTGGGATAGGTGAATTCTTATAGATCCATCCTCCGAAAGAACCGGACATGATAATTTTGCATCATCCGGCTCGAGCACGAATCAAACAAACTGAATGCAGACATAGAAATTCTTTATATGTTAGTCACTCATATATCATGATTCTATGTAATAATATGTAATAAAATGGATTTAATTGTTTTTTTTTCGAAATTACAACTATCCATTGTAAATGCAAAAAATTCAGTTCTTATTTTTAAGTAAATGCTTTTCACCCAAGTAAGTTTTCAAAATCCAAAGTTCTTTCTGGGTGATCTCAAACCTTTCGCCTGGTATACCTCAAAAAAAGAATTTTCGGAATTTTTGACATAGAAAGGATTTACTTGTTACTAATATAATACAACCCGCTTTTTCTTTAGATCTACTTGTTTAACTCCGATAGTATCATAAATTGAGTCAATGCATAGGAAATGAATGCATTTCCATACTATTAAGTTTAATGAAATACATGTTACATAATTTAGATTATATCATTTTACTTATTTTACTGGATATTACGGAGCCTGTTCATGCACAGGATATGATCGAGTCTGATCATAGAAAATATTTTCTTCAAGCGAACCGGACTGACTATCCTCTGTAGAGGACTGGCGCCGTGGTTGGAACAAAGACACATTTAATTGTGAATTCAAATGTGGCAGATAAGATGAAGTCATATATCTGCATGGCCCAATCAATAGTTCAAGTCATACACTCCCATAATCCATTCTTTTTTCGGAGAGTTCCCTTCCACTATTCGTGTATGTCAAATAAAGAATCCAATTTATTTTGTTAAGTGGAAGGGAAATATCCAAATACATGTCTTATTCAAAAAAAATAATGCATATTTGTAGCAATGAAATACTATTACTCCTCCCCCAAATGATTTATTACAAATATCTATGATTCATATTCTCTATAAAGGACCGGAAATTCCTTGCTTACGTATCATTGGAAAGTGCATTAACATGAATACGGCAGTAAGTAGAGGTAATACAAAAGTATGTAAACTATAAAAACGAGTCAAGGTAGATTGTCCCACACTAGCGCTGCCGCGCAATAACTCTACCACCGAGGATCCTATTACAGGAATAGCATCGGGTACACCTGTTACAATTTTGACTGCCCAATAACCAATTTGGTCCCAAGGTAAAGAATAACCAGTTACACCAAAGGATGCAGTCAATACACCCAAAATTACACCTGTAACCCAAGTCAATTCGCGAGGTTTTTTAAAACCACCAGTGAGATACACGCGAAATACGTGCAAGATCATCATTAATACCATCATACTTGCTGACCATCGATGAACTGATCGGATTAACCAACCAAAGTTAGCCTCAGTCATTATATATTGAACAGAAGCAAAAGCCTCCGTAACGGTTGGACGATAATAAAAAGTCATAGCAAAACCCGTCGCTACTTGGACTAAAAAACAAGTAAGTGTAATTCCTCCTAAACAATAAAATATATTTACATGAGGAGGGACATATTTACTAGTTATATCATCGGCAATGGCCTGAATCTCAAGACGTTCTTCGAACCAATCATAGACTTTATTGAGATAGGTAAACCAAGGAACCCCCCTTCGAACCGTATATGAAAATTTCATCTCGTACGGCTCAAACAAAAAGACTCAAATACTGGTTATTTGGAAAACAGATATGTGTAATAGAAAGTTTGAAACTTCTGAAGTTAATCCTATGATTCCAGTCTTTTTTGAAGATCCAAAAAATAGAAATCTACAAGATATTCTTAGTGTTTATAATGCCAAAATTTCAAGTCGGCTCACTCGTCTTTTCTCTTGATCCTTACAGGCCTCTTGAATATTCTATTATTTACTTCATTTTTTTTGTATTGTGTATGTAATAAGATTTGACTTCTGTTTTTTTTTTTTATTGATAAGAATTTTCTTGTTAAGACCCTATAGAATCAATGGAAAACCTGAGATTCATACCAGAACCACGATGATTTCCAAAAAAACCTTTAATCGAAGTCCAAGAATTCCCTGAGTAAGAACTGCTAGATCATCACTTATTCAATTTCAATAAATAGATATAATGAAAAAAAAAAAATACAAAGAAATGGATAAGCGGCGGCCGAATAAAATTCCATTTCTTTTTCTAAATGAATTCTTCTAACTCTTTCATTTTTTTTCGTCCGGTTGCGAGGTCTAAATATAAATATTAAGTATGAATCATAGTTCTAACACTTTAGAATCTATTTATTTTCTATATTCCGTGCTCCAGATACTAGAATAAATATCTGACGGGGTAAAGCCATCTATCAAGATAAGATGACGTATCCATTTTATGTTCTGTACTATCAATAGGATCCATTATAACAAGTCACACACTCATATTCCGGAAATAGAGAAACAAAGAAGTTTCGCGGTCCAACTACCAAATCAAAATGGAATGGTCTAAAAATGAACGATCTAAATGCTAAACTTGACTTTTCTATTGAAAAGCTAGTTAGTTGGTTCTTGTGAATCGAATTCTCTAATTCATGGAAATTTGGTCCAGTAAAAGGGACGAATTATAAATCTCTAAAATAATAGAGAGAAATACCGCAAATAGGGCCATTGCAACCCCCATCCAAGGGGTAGTTCCCCACCCCGGAGCTACTTTACCATATTCTGAATTCAATGGTTTCAATAAATCTCCTACAACAGTTCGTCTTGGACCAGATCTAGAACTACCCTCAACGGTTTGTGTAGCCATAAATCCTATTTTTTTATTGAGATCTGTTGACTTTGTATACCATTCCGCTGTAGATAAAGGATCTTACCCTATAGATCCATTGTAGTCTTGATATTATAGAATCATGGAAACAGCAACCCTAATTGCCATCTCTATATCCGGTTTAATTGTAAGTTTTACTGGGTATGCCTTATATACTGCTTTTGGGCAACCCTCTCAACAACTAAGAGATCCATTCGAAGAACATGGGGACTAGTTGAAGTAATGAGCCCCCAATATTACGATATTGGAGGCTCATTACTTCATTCAATTGAGATAATTCTCAATCATTTCGTGTTTTTAGTGGGAACTTTAGGGGGTTCTCTAAAAAAAATAGCGAAAAAAATGATTCCTAAAGTCGAGACTAAGAGGAATGTATAAACCAATGCTTCCATAGATTTGATCGTGGTTTACAATTATAGCTTTCATACCTGTTTTGGGGGATTATCTCCTGGATAAAGAAAAAGAAAGAACAAGAGTAAAACAAAATGGAATCAAGATTTATCTAGTTCCCTAATATCAAATTCACATAACAAAAAAAAAATCGAATCGAAAAGGAACAAACCTATTTCTATCAGACTCCCTGTTTTTTTGTAGTTGGATCTCCAAGTTTTTGGAATGCTCCAAATTCTACTTGCGCATCCAAATCTGGATCAATACCAGCAAAAACATCTCTGAACAAGGTTCTAGCACCATGCCAAATGTGTCCGAAAAAGAAGAGCAGAGCAAACGAAGCATGTCCAAAAGTAAACCAACCCCTTGGACTGCTACGAAAAACACCATCCGATTTTAAAGTAGCACGATCTAATTCAAAAATTTCACCCAATTGAGCACGTCGAGCATATTTTTTCACAGTAGCAGGATCGCTATAACTGACTCCATTGAGTTCGCCACCATAGAATTCAACAATTACACCTACTTGTTCGACACTATACTTCGATTCTGCCCTTCGAAAAGGAACATCTGCTCTAACAATTCCGTCTCCGTCTACCAAAACAACCGGAAAAGTTTCAAAAAAGGTAGGCATACGACGTACAAAAAGTTCATGCCCCTCTTTGTCTCTAAAGATAGGATGCCCTAACCAACCAACCGCTATTCCATCTCCATTGTCCATTGAGCCCGCTCTAAACAAACCCCCTTTTGCCGGATTATTACCGATGTAATCATAAAAAGCTAATTTTTCAGGAATTTTAGACCAAGCTTCTGATAAACTTTGATTTTCGACTAGCCCACTACCAACTCTTCGATATATTTCTTGCTGGAAGTATCCCTGATCCCATTGATAACGAGTAGGACCAAATAATTCAATCGGGGTAGTTGCTGAACCATACCA